>JAHWFO010026985.1:324866-347093 GCA_023313115.1 Rhysida immarginata
ACTCAGTATCATCTGGTGTGTTACTTCCTTCTTCTCCACCTGCTGAATGATGAGAGCTTCACCCTCGAAAAGCTCTACTAGGATTAGGTTGTATTTTTCTTTTTACTTAATTTTTGTTGTGGTTAAAGAGTTGTTATTTACTTTGTCTTTATCCATAGACATTATCTTTCAAATATCCCCACAACCAGAAGTCACAAGGGTTTAAGTCCAGTGAACGAGGAGGCTATGCAGTTGGAAAAGCTTTTCATGCACAACCATCGACTTTTCAGTACCCCAGATGCGACAGTTTTGAGCATTCACTGCTCCATCTAGTGTGGAATGTGCTTCATCTGACCACAAAATGTTCCTTGGCCATGCATTATTGATGGCTATTCTAGCCAGAAACTGGCAAGCAAAATCAGCACGTTTTTCCGGATCTTCATGAAGCAACTTTTGAACCACCTGAATCTTGTATGGTTACCACTTTAAAATCGAAAGCAAAACTTTTTGTATCGTAGACCACGGAATAGACAAATCACGTGATACGGCTCGAGCACTTGCTGAAGAATATTGGAAACTTGAAGCACTCTCCACTACAGCAGCAGCGTCTTCCACAGTCTCATTTGCAATTCGTTTCCGTCCTCTCCCTGGCAGCACACCCAACTCACCAGTTTCTTCAAATTTTTTAATCATCTTTTTTAAACCATTAATGGACATAGGCCCATTTCACAAGTTTTTCAAACGTTGATATTCTCTTAGTGCAGCAGAAGCATTATTGCAGTTCTGATAAAACAACTTTACCAACAAAGCTCAATCCTTTTTAGTTAAAACCATCGTGAAGAATGACTTTACATTTAATTTCACTGTCATATTAAAGCTTTTCTAATTTTGTATCTCATTTGCATAACGTCTTTGATTGAGTAAAAATTCTCAGATAGTTTCTTACATGGCCAGCGCCATATTTTGACGTAGTGGTCAAAATGTGAACTAATTTTTTTATTGCAAAATTCTCTTCCCTATGGTCTGTATAACATATATCTCAAGTTTCGTCAAAATCTGATTACCAGAACAGCCGCTAGAAGGGTTGAAATGGTGTCACTTTAATCACACTAGCCAACAAAATTTAAGTTTTTTCTTGTAACTAAATGCAAGCGGGTGATTTTTGGTAATATTTTTTCTACTGAGTACGAATGTAATTTTTAAATTTCTGTAGCACGCACAGTTTTCTTGTTTTTCAATGAAACATTTTTAAATCATTCAGTGTTTGGGGCCTGATAAATTTCCTTGCGGCCCCAAAATACGGATACTTTAACATTATAGCTGCTTCTCTTAACACCTATAACTTTGACATAGAAGTTTCGATGTGCACAAATTGGAAACTTGACATAATAGAAAAAATGTAAAAGCAGATTCGGATTCTACATACAAATTACTACTAAGAACACTGTGTGGTCTTAGTTACAAAATGTGTGTTGACTAGTGTTATAACCACCCTGTACAAGCAGGTCATTTTAATTACAACCACCCTGTACAAGCAGCAGCCACCGTTTCTCCATTAGTAGCTCGCATGTGCTCTCTATTCTTCCATGGTGTGCTCCCAGGAGACCAGTTTCCACTCTAACCAGACTCGAGAAAATGGATCCTAGCGAAAATAGGACAGGTTATTGGCATTACATAAGAACTAAGTCAGTATGTGCGTATGTTGGTTTTGGATAAACACGTTTAATGCAAAACGTGGGTCCAGGAATAATTGAAAAGGAGGGGAATGCTTCTGTCTTAAGTGATGATAGCTAACTGATAAATTAAGAGACTGTTAATCTGTAATCTATGTTTAATTTTCATTATTATTAATATAAAGAAATATAGTTATATAAAATTATTAAAACAAGTTCATGTTACTAGAAGGTTTAATATTTTTTATTCGCAATACTACCATGTAATATGAAATAATAATAAGAAATAATATTACATGGTAGTATTGCGAATAATAAGAAAAGATAATAAGAAAAGATAATGTTCTTTTGAAATAACTGAATTCCCTAGAATAACTGAATTGCTTAGTTTTGGAAACATTACAATTGGTGATATTTTGGTGATTTATATACCAGAGATGATCCAAAAGTGTATTAACATATTTTTACATTTTTTCATGAAACTTTCTATAAAATTTTTCGATAACAATTTGTGTTTTATGATAAATCGGTTATGGATTCAATGTGTTTACCTTCTCTGGCCACACAAACTGCTGCTCGACAGCACATGTGTACCATAATGTCATGAGAAATATGAATTTGTGTGGCGGCAATTGTATCGTTAATCTTCTGCTCCAGCTCTACCAGAATTCTGCACTTTTCACAATACACCACCCCCTTTAGATATCCCCAAAACATGTGCCTGTGTACATCGCACATTGTTATGCAGAAGAATTCGTCTCAGCAAAACAATTTATTAGTTTCATGAAAAGAAGCGGTTGAAAGTGAATTAAACGACATAGATGAAAGAACATGTGACCTTACTGTACTGATTACAATATGGGATGAAACGGACAATGCCGTTGGCAATAGAGGTGGAATGTTGGTGCCAGGTCAGTGGGGAGTAGCACTCCCTCTGGCCCCAATGCATGCCCTTATGCGGTTCGGAATGGTGTGAAACAGCCTTTGGATCCTCTTCTGAGGCAAGTCCGTCGATAGTTGTTGCAGCTGTTCCTCCAGATCCCGCAGGTTGGTATGGGGATGGATTCGCCTTCCCATATCATCCCACACGCATTCAATTTGCTATCCTGTAGAGCAACACCACGTTAATCTAAAAAGAATTTTTAATCACACCCTCGCCTTTGAAAGATTTTGAGGTATATTGCTTTCGCGAATATACAGGTAAACACACACACACACACACACACACACACACTGTAACGTGCTAGTAAACACAGGTCTTGTTTACCTACACGTTGAGCTCCAAAGGGAACTAAAAAAACCCGACTTTCCCTTAAGAAAACACCAAAAGGAGTAATAAACAGCAAAACCCAGATTAATAGTAAAATATTAACTAGAATTAGCCCAGCAAGTAATTAAAGAGTAAAAGAAAGTTAAAAGAGAAGAATTTGCGTTAATCCCAAATGACATACGCGAATAATTCTATATCCCAAGACAACCCTACATTAAAGAAAAACAAAAGGAGTCCAAATAAATATTTTATTTATTGCTGACAGAGTAGAAGTAGATGTTGTAGATAGCAGATTCCAAGCAAAAGTGAGAAACAGTCCAACAGTAAGACTGGAATGACAACAGAAAGGGAGAAGTACATCGAATCCACTTCAGGTACAGGAAAAATTCAGAGTTTCACAATCAAAAGTAACTCGTTGATACCACGGAAAGTGAAAATGGAAGTCTCGGGATAGAATCGAAGATCAAACTATTAGATGAGTGTGATGCGTTGCTTGCACTGCAAATATAAAGGGAAACTGACAGCAAAAGTGATAGAAAGCATAAATTGGAAATAAAAAAAAAAATAAATTTTCATAAATTCTTAAGTGATACAAAAATATATGTAAACATTATGTAAAATTCAAATAAGAATCTTAACAAAAAAAATGGAAGGTAGAGATTAAAATAATAATCATAAAACCATTGGACCTCCTCCACAAGGCATCAGAAGGACGAGTAACAAAATATACTAGACTAAATACGACGGGGTAACACTAAGAGGATTAATACGTAAGGGAAGGACAAGACGGGCCAAAGGGCAGCCACACAAAATGAAAGGTAACGGTCGGGTAAGACGAGAACAGCATGGTTGAGGTCCTGGAAACAAAACAAATATTAACATTGCATCACCAAAAAATAATAAATTTTCAATTAAATGAACTTAAAAATCATAAGGGTGGTAAACTATTGAAAAGTTAAAAATCCAAATAAAGTCAAAAAAAAAAGAAAAGGCGTTTTTCTAAAATCAACTATGAAATCGGCCATAGACGATAGAAATTCATCAGAGTGGTTTGTTTCCCGTTGAGCATTAACACGTTGCATAATGAAGGTCTCTGTACAATTCTAAGTCCAACGACGCACACAAGCATCAATCAGGAATCAGCCATAAGAAAGGATCAGCCTAAGGATCTTGAAATACACATCATATCTTGGACGGGGCGAAACATGCCTATGTCCAACAAACTAAAATCAATAGGCAACTTGAAGCATAATTGATGATCAGCCAAACACTACATCAGCGCGAAAAATAAAATGGCAAACAAAAGACAGTCGACACCATGTTGGATAACTACACATAATCAAAAACTCGTAGACTCCTCAGATGTGGCCTGACGAAATCTTAACCAAAGACTCCACAATAAAAGTTACTAAAATCCTTAAACTTCATATCCATCTCGATATCCCAGAGATGGGAGAAGGGCTGATGATGCTCCTTCAGAGATCGAGCTGAAAACTGACTAAACATACCATTTTTAATTAACAGGAAACCTACTAGAACTATAAAAAAAATATTTAAATACCACGACCCGCGTGACAGAACTTCCGAGTTCTTGGAAAGGAAAAGATACATTTGCTCCAAGAAAACGAGCTGTTTAATACAACGTTGACTGAACAATGGAAACAAAGAAAAACGTGCAACTTTTAACAATAGAGATGACGACGAACCTCCGAGAAAGGAAAGATAGTTAACGAAAATCATATTTCTTACCAAAAAAAAAAATTAAATCTTCTCCTAGAAATTAAATCTTTAAAACACGACAAAACTGTACTGCAAAAGGGATAGGTTTCTCAAATTAAAAGTTTGAGAAAGAACGTTCTTAAAAAAAAATTATATAAGACGCGACAAAGAGAGAGATGATTTCAAATAACGAGGCTTGAAAAAGCACACGGGGAGACATTATTTTTAAGAAACGCGTCATTCTTAAAAGACGAAGAGAGAAGACATTAAGCTCACGCACGAAATAATTCTAATAAACGGATTAAGGTAAACTTATGAACTCCAAACGCTTAACTAAACGCCTTGTCGGAAAAATTATTGTAATCAAAAAATCCTCAAGCGATCAATGGGAATTTCCTATGGGAATAATAACCTAAGACGAGCGACGTCCCAATCGAAGTCGTAAGACATGGGGAAACTCGCCTTTTAACGGTAATTAAAATTAAATCCCATGAAAGAAAAAGAGAATTGACGCGAAGGAAAATTGAAAATTTTAATTTTCCAGGCTAAAAATATCATTAACCTATAAACTGACGCTAACCGAATGCGTCGAGTAATCCCTTTTTAACAAAAACGTGGAGGGGGACCACGGTAACCTCCGTTTAAAAAAAAAATAGTAAAGCGTAAGATCAATAGTTAGCGGATTACCTACATCGTTAAACATGGGAGCTGCAATAGTCAAAGGGTAAATAACAGGTGACCGGAGCCAGGAATATCGATGAGTCGTGGAAAGATAGAAACACGACATTGGAAGAGACCGCGAAGAGAGATAATGTTAGCAGAAAAAGAATATCATAAAACGTACTAGACGAAAAAAATCTATTACCGTAAGGGGGGTGTAGAGGTATGCAACAACACACACACACACACAAACACACACAGATTTTTATTCCCATTGAAACATCTTTAAAAAAATGTAAGTTTTCGCAAGTCCTTTCACTCAAGTTTTATGTAATTTATTTTTTTCTATAATTTTGTGACACACCTTATTAAGAAACAAAAAGAGAGAAAGAAAGGGAATGGAATGGAAATGAAATTGTACATAAAATGCCTTGGAAAACTTGTAAACAGATATATATGCAAGCGAAGGGACAATAAGACACAGCAAAGAAAAATTATAAATGAATCCAGCCAAATCGTTGAATCCAACCTTCCTCATTATAGTAAGCAAAGACAATAAAAAACAAAGACCAGACAATTCACATTTTCCCGTAGAAGAAAATGATGCCCCTGATTAGTGCCATTACTAGCTAGTCCCTTTCTTATCGTCTTACTTGCATGTATTCGTTGAGAGCAGACACATCTGCTATCGCTCCTTGGCCACCCCAGTTTCAAGTTTCCCTCCCCCATAAAACCATCCCTCATCCCGCTGACTCGATGCAGTTCCTACATCTCAGCTCAAAAGAAGTGAAACATACCAAAGCTGGTATTTGTTGCTTATTTTGTTATTATTATTCTTTCCATAAGACACATCTGTATCCTTCATCGACTGCAACTTCAAGGATATTTAACTGTCTATATGTTGTTTACTCACTCCTAGTTTTCTTTTTTTTTTGTATTCTTTGACCATTTCCAAAACCGTAACTAATCTTTTATGGCTTCAACCACACCATGCTATTTACTAATTATTAATTTTACTTAGATTTATTGATATATCCCTAACTTCTCTTCCCCCCCTTAGGACACTCAAGTCCACTCCCTCCCACTTCAACCCTATTCCAGTCTCATGTGCGTGACCTTGGATCTTATATTTCCCCAAGTTCCTACCCTCTACTCTCCATCCTCATTTCCTTTTCAGCCCTGACTTCTCCGGCCACTCTTCCTTCTATAACACTTCCCCCACTCCATTCCTCGCCACACCCCCTTCTACCCAGATGCCGAACAGCTCTTTTTACTGTGTCAATATATTTTACTTTTTTCCTCCTCTTGTTATTATTGCTATCCTAAATTGTTCCCTATAATATTTCTATTTTAATATACATCTCGTATTTCCTCTCCTGCCTTTTGGTCATTCCTGAAACTGGGCTTGCGTTGTTCGACTTGGGAAAGCGTTTTGGTGACGTCCATTTTGCCTTCAATGCACAACTTCGCTCGCAAATTCAACTGTGTCTTTGTTCGACAGGTCAGAAGCGCGTTTAGATAAAGTGAGTGAAAGCGCATTAGATAAAGCGATCGCTCATAATGTCGAACAATGTGTGACATAGTCAGTTGTTTAAATTTTTTTTGTGTGGATCCCTTGTAAGGTTACAAAGTCCCTTTCCCTCTGTTTTCTTGTAGAAAGTACTCTTAATCTGACCTTGTGAAGTTATGTTCATACTTGACACTTTAGTGATCTATATTAAGCTTAGGGATGTTATGGATACTTGTTTCCCACCTTAGGTACAAAAACTCCACTGCCATATCGAAGTTCGCCATGCGGCTATTAGGCCTGATGCCCGTCGAAGCTCCTTTGAAGTGATTCTAAGTTAATAACTGTCAAAGAACTCTATATTTTTTTTAGACTTATAGTACCTGATGTGTAGAATAATATTATCTAAGTTTTGGAATTTGTTTACTCAAATTTATTGTGTTTTAAAGCCATTTTCTGTGCTAGGCTGTGGTTTGTTGTTGAAATGCATGCTGGGAGGACTGATCTTCTAGGCCAACTACAATTGTGTTGTCACTTGGAATTCTGGAAGTATTGTGGGTACTTCTAGACTTGCCACCAGAGGGCGATCCCGTTATTCACTGGGGGATTTGCCGTGAATATAAAAGGGGGAGGCGCGAACCTTGAATGCATTCCAGAATCAGGTTTCATCAAGTGAACATGCTTCTTCTTCTTCTCCATGGTCAGTCGAGTTCAGCCCAACCCAGTATGTAAGGTAGCTAAAACTGTTAATTTTGCATTATCTTGCTTAGTCGTTTTTATTTCTTAGATACCTCTGTTTTATTGTGACTATCATATTGGAGATTTACTCTTTTTATAATGTCGTTATGCTATGGGAAAACTTTAGTACTTTTAATGGGACATTTCATTTTAAAGAAAATTTTGTTTCTTGATTAAGCATGGAGCATATGTTTCGGAACTTAACCCTATTGTAAATAAGCCTAAGGGATGTTTCTTATTGCATTTCTTCTGATTTTAAGAATTAAGTAGAATTTTGATGCCTATCTTTTATTTAGTAATAATGTATATCATAGTTTTTTTGTGATTATTAAATCTTGTCTATCCAATCCGAAAACCTTGACCTAGTCTGTTTCATTATTCCGAAAGTTTCACAACCTATTCACCACATCTGGTGCTCGAACAGGGACTGTGAAATTCGAGAAATAATGGAGGATAAGAATAATAATGCGGAAGTAAGAACAGCTGAGGGCAATGTCTCTGCCGTATCAGGATTCACTCACTTGATCCCCACGTTTTCTGGCGATGATAACTCAATTGATTTGGAGGGTTTCTTTTGTGCCATTGATAATGTAGCTGTATTGGCTGACTGGAGTGAAGAAATTAAGACTAATGTCTTGAAGGCCAAGCTTAAAGGAACAGCGGCACGCAAGTTTAATGAACTACAGCTGTATAAGGTAGATGATTGTAATAAACTTAAGGAGAGATTGGTCAGGGTTATGGGAAAAAGGGTGGATAAGAAAGATGTTATGAGGGATTTCTTTTTGGCTCAACAAGGAAAGAGGGAAAGTGTGGAGGAATTTGCCGCCCGATTGGAACACCTGTGGGATAAGTTAATTGAATATGAACCTAATATGAAGCCTCAAAGGGGGACTTTATTACTTAAGAGATTTTCTGAAAACCTGCTTCCTGTACACATGAGAACCATCTCGCACAAGGAGCCTGATACATTTGAGAAGGCAGTTGAAGAGGCCATTAAATCAGAGGCCCTAGAAATTAAAACCAATATCGGAAACTGTAATGTCGGGGAAACCAAAGAGGCGCGAGATCGAATAGAGGCTCTCGAGAATTTAATTTTACATCAGGGTAGAATGCTGGAATTAAGGGAGAAAGATAGGGATGATAATCAAAAGATTATACAGGAATTACTTGAGAAATTGGGATCTCTTGAGGTTAAACAAGAAGAAAGAACAAGGAGATCTGGTTACAGACCTAGAAACGGGAACTGTTATGCCTGCGGGGAGCAGGGGCATTATGCAAAATTCTGTAGAGGTAAGCCTTTAAACTAAAGAGAGCCGAACCTGCAGACCAGTATGATTCGGCTGAGGTAGACAAGGTAGTGAATCTGGTCGTATTAAAAAACCCTAATGATGGATTATATAAAGTTAAACTTAAAATTGCAGACCTTTACATAGTGGCTCTAATCGATACAGGCTCTCAGGTATCTATAATTGATGAAGGGGCTGCGGAGAAACTAGGAGATAAGGTATCATGGGAGAATGTAGTCATTTTGATTAAAGGGATAGGAGGGCAAATTCAAAATATAAATCATGCGATATGGGCTAATATTCATTCGGAAGAAGAGATCTCTGGATATCAAAAATTTGTTTGTATGGATTTAAAGGGGAGAGGATACCAAGCCATCCTGGTTACTAATCTAATTAAAAGCATAATAATAGAATGTAACAATGTACAGAGCCATTTCCAATAGGAGAGCATATTGGATGAAGACCAAAATTGCGTGCTCAGTGAGCTTATTGATGCTTATGCTGATTGCTTTGGTGAAGAGGTGGAGGTATTGAACGAGGTAAAGGATGTAGTTGTGGATTTTGAGATTGATAAAACAAATCCAATCTTTGTCAGGCAATACCCCATACCTCATAAACACCTGGCTTCATTTAGGAAACGTATTGATCAGTACATGGAGGTAGGCATTATCGATCCCAGCAAATCCCGTTGGAACTCTCCTGTGTTTATAGTACAAAAGGATAACGGCAATATACGTATGACCCTTGACTTAAGAAAGGTCAATAGCATCACACAGTGACTGGATTTTCCCATGCCCAGACCTCATGAGATCTTTCAAAGCCTTAATGGAAAAATGTATTTCTCAGTGCTGGATCTGAATTCTGGATACTTCCAGATTCCCCTTGCTGAGCATCTGCGCGAATGTTACGCCTTCCAGACGCCATGGGGAAAGTTTCAATTAACCAGGCTTCCCCAGGGTGGAAAAAACTCGGCCTCTGCATTTCAGAGCTTCATGTCAGATATTCTCGGTAAGTACTTAGGGAGGGGACTATATGTGTTCATGTCAGATATTCTCGGTAAGTACTTAGGGAGGGGACTATATGTGTTCCAAGATGACGTTCTGATTTACTCGGATTCTTTTGAAGAGCATATGACTTTACTGGAATGGGTATTAAGTGTCTTCAAAGCAAAAAACTTGATAATGAAAAGATCGAAATGTTCCTTTTGTGTACCTAATGTTAAGTATCTTGGACACATCATCTCAGGAGAAGGTATAAAACCCGATCCAGGAAATGTTGAGCACATTGAAAAGATTCCCCCTCTCTTGAGCGTTAGGGAAGTGCGATCCCTGTTGGGAGCCATAAACTTCTATCGTCCTTTCGTTAATAACTTATCGAGTACCTTACTGCCCATCACCAATTTGACCAAGAAAGAAGTCAGATTTCAATGATCTGAAGAATGTCAGGAGGCCTTTGGGAAGGTAAAGAGGGTCCTTAGCAGTCAGCCGGTACTCATCCCTCCTGATTATGGGAAAGAATTCATCCTATTTACCGATGCTTCAATTGGAGCAACTGGAGCCGCACTTCATCAAATCAAATCAAATCAGGCCTATTGCCTTCTACAGTTGAAAGCTAAATAAGGCCCAGTTAAACTATAGTACCATAGAGAAGGAAGCTCTGGCCATCCTTATGGGGCTCAGACAGTTCCATCACATTATTCTGGGCTTTCCAGTGATCGTTCGGAGTGACCATAAGCCTCTGGCGTTTATCAAAAATTTAAAGCATTCCAATCAGAGATTGCTTAGAACTGGAAGAATACAATCTGGAAGAAGAACATGTAAAAGGGGAGGACAATGGTATAGCCGATCTGTTATCTAGGTTGCCTGCCAAAGAGGTCCAGGCTGTTATCCAATTAAACAACAGGACACTGATAGCCAAAATCGTAGACTCTCAACATGATGACTCATTTATGTCCCGACTGATAAATAAAAGGAGAAGCAGAAGGGTTTTTTTATTCAAGACAAGGCGCTAATGAAGAGGGGCTCTCACGATGAAAACAAATTGTGTGTTGGTAGATCAATGAGACAGGAACTAACTGAGAGGGCCCACTCGGGTAACTTAGCAGGACATCAAGGGGTTGGAAGGACTCTCAAGTCGCTCAGAAGGTGGTATTTTTGGCCCAATATGGAGAGGGATGTTTAAAATTTTATTAAAAATTGTCGGATATGCCAACAATGTAAGCTGGTCAAAGGAAAGGCTCCTTTCCAGGAAGGGTTATCTGCCTCATTTTCTTTTCAAAAGGTATCGGTGGACCTTACAGGTCCCTTACCTCAAAGCCTTAATGGCAATAAATACATTTTGGTGTGCGTGGATGTATTCTCCAGATTTCCGGAGGCATGCGCACTCCCTGACCAGTCACCTCTCACTGTAGCCAAGGCTATACTGGAATGGATTATCTGTAGATATGGGATACCACAAGAGTTAATCTCGGATAGAGGGGCCAACGTCACTTCTGAGTTACTCAGAACTTTATGTGAAGACCTGCGTATAGACCTACATCATACGACAGCCTACAGACCGAACTCGAACGGTCTTGTAGAACGTCTTAACCAATCACTCAGCGAAAATTTAAGAACCTTGTGCGACAATGATTCTAGGAACTGGGATGAGAGACTAGAGGAGGCCTAGTTCGCTGTGCGCACAAACCCCAACAGTAACACGCAGGAAGCGCCTGCCTATCACCTTTATGGCTTCGACTCAACAACTCCACTGTCTTGGGAAGAAGGGTTTGAGGAGAAAGTTTCTATTCAGAATTACCGCTCTGAATTGGTGGCCAGGCTCGCAAAACTAGGGAAAGAGCAGAGAAACAAAGTTAAGAGAATAAAGCCAAGGGGCTAGCTCATAGGAATAAGTATAGAGGAAAGTTGCAATCATATGCTCTGGGAAAAAGGGTTTGGATGCTACGTAAAGGGGAAGGAAAAACAAACTGGGACACAGATACTTGGGCCCTTTTCGTGTAAGAAAAATTATCTCCAATGCTAGTTACAAAATTGAGGGTATTTGGAAGAGAGACAGGCAAGTTGTGCACGTTGATAGGCTAAAACCATGCTATGGGAGCTACACCAAAAGACAACCACGTAGGAGAATAGGAAAGGGCAAGATGGTTGACCTGGAGGAGTCCAACGCTGAAGAGGAAGACATACCATTGCCGACTCGAAGGGGACAGAGCCTGGGACAGGTACAACATGCACCTGACCACAATAGGCCTGTGCAACCCCAACCTGACCCTGAAGGAGAGGAGCACGAGGAACAATCCCATCCACCCATGGAACAGATGCCTGATCCGGAGTCTGAGAAACCAGGAAGCAGCATTGATGGAAGCTCAGAACCCCACCAAATTCAGGATGTTGAGAAGCACCAAGACCGCCAACAACCCTGAGGCAGATCAGGAACCATCAGATGGAGAAAGCCACTACTCTTTAAGAAGAGGACCCAGAGTGGATTACAGACGTTTACACTCGGAAGGACACAAAAAGGGGAGTTTTTCTCTCTGAGGGAAAGTTGTGTGACATAGTCAGTTGTTTAAATTTTTTTTTGTGGATCCCTTGTAAGCTTACAAGGTCCCTTTCCCTCTGTTTTCTTGTAGAAAGAACTCTTAATCTCACTTTGTGAAGTTATGTTCATACTTGACACTTTAGTGATCTATATTAAGCTTATGGATGTTATGGATACTTGTTTCCCACCTTAGGTACAAAAATTCCACTGCCATAGCGAAGTTCGCCATGCGACCATTAGGCCTAACGCCCATCGAAGCTCCTTTGAAGTGATTCTAAGTTAATAACTGTCACAAAACTCTATATTTTTTAGACTTATAGTACCTGATGTGTAGAATAATATTATCTAAGTTTTGGAATTTGTTTACTCAAATTTATTGTGTTTTAAAGCCTTTTTCTATGCTAGGCTGTGGTTTGTTGTTGAAATGCATGCTGGGAGGACTGATCTTCAATTGTGTTGTCACTTGGAATTCCGGAAGTATTGTGGGTACTTCTAGCCTTGCCACCAGAGCGCGATCCCGTTATTCACTGCGGGATTTGCCGTGAATACAAAAGGGGGAAGCGCGAACCTTGAACATGCTTCTTCTTCTCCATGGTCAGTCGAGTTCAGCCCAACCCAGTACGTAAGGTAGCTATAACTGTTAATTTTGCATTATCTTGCTTAGTCGTTTTTATTTCTTAGATACCTCTGTTTTATTGTGACTATCATATTGGAGATTTACTCTTTGTTATAATGTCGTTATGCTATGGGAAAACTTTAGTACTTTTAATGGGACATTTCAATTTAAAGAAAATTTTGTTTCTTGATTAAGCAAGGGACATATGTTTCGCAACTTAACCCTATTGTAAATAAGCCTAAGGGATGTTTCTTATTGCATTTCTTCTGATTTTAAGAATTAAGTAGAATTTTGATGCCTATCTTGTATTTAGTAATAATGTATATCATAGTTTTTTTGTGATTATTAAATCTTGTCTATCCAATCCTAAAACCTTGACCTAGTCTGTTTCATTATTCCGAAAGTTTCACAACCCATTCACCACAAATGCACCCTAGAGATAGTGTTGGCTCAGCAGCTTCCCTCCCCCGATTCGCCAAACCTATCCTCTCTATTACACATCATGTTTGGAAGTTATCTCCAATCTATAGAGTAGAACCTCGATAAATCGAAAACCTTTATAATTCAAAATTTTTGTCTATTCCCTTCCGCTCAGAGGCAAAAACCTCGATAAATTCGAAGTAAAAACAATGGATAAATCGAATTTTATTGGAGGATATCAAATGGAAACTTAGCTTTTGTAATTCGAATTCTGGCAAACAGAGCCTCTGTAAATCGAAATTAAAGTTCACTGAACCTCCATAAATCGAATTTTCTCAATCCGGACTTCTATAAATTGAATTGTCAACAGCTCACAATTGTGCATGACATACGCCTTGGCGTGATAACGGCGCGTGGCTAAACTTGAAATCTTCCTTTCTTCCCTCCCTTTGTTTAAGTGAAGTGCTTAGACCTGGTCAAATATCATTAATTACAGTGATTGCTGTGGTGTACAAGTTCGTGTGATATAGATCCCAATAATACAAGAGCTGGTACATAATCAAGAAACACTTTTTAATTAAAAAACACTAATATTTTCACTGAAATACTCTAAAATGTTTTAAAATGAAACTTTACATTGTACACCCTGTAGTTTGTGGACACCCTGTGCATTGTACTGGGGTAGGCCTAGTTCTGAATTATTAATATCAGGAGTGGCAATTTACGGAAATACAAGAATTGGAGAGAGTTGAGCATAGGCTGTTAATGTTTTGGTAGTAAATGGATAAACCCATAGTAGCTAGTTTTTTTTTTTAATATATTTTCACAATTTGTGGAGAACCACGAATGAATTGGTGACCAGACAGAACGGGACATGACAAAACGGGACAAGACAGAACGGGACAGACAAAATGGGAAAGGTCGGAACGGGACTGTGACAAAAAGGGACAATGACAAAACGGGACGGCGACAAAAACGGACAATGACACAACGGGACATAGGCAAAACGGGACATAGACAAAACGGACCAGAATCATGATGCTTCAAATCATCGATTCATCATCACACAAAATCATCAATGTTTCGTTACATCGATTCATCACCACACAAAAACGTTCCACGAAAGTTTATAAAATTTATATAAACTTAGGAATATCCAGAGCATATTCTTAAGTATTTTCACTAAATGCGCACTTATACTGAATAAGATATCAGAGGACAGTTAGCCTTCATGGCAAGGAAAGGACTAAGTCATATATAGCCGATGACTAGTATAAACAGATCTACTGAGGTCGTTATCTGGTTTCCGATAGCACAGAGGTCCCCTTAACTTTTTTGGGACTCCTTCCGGCGTCCTATTGATCATATGACTAAAATGACATGATGTGCCACCAGATGGTGTGAGCTCTCCTGTCACGTATAGTTGGCGTAATTACATCTTTAAATATACAATTACAATCAAATCCATGTCTTAATATTGTCAAATGTCAATTGACCTTACCGTCTTATAAGTATTTACAAAATGAGTATACTCTTCTACATCCCGCATGCTACATGCATTTTCAACAGGATAAACGTTTAATATAAATATAAGTCGTTAATTATTCAAAATGAGATAATTTAATCAACATTGTAAAAATTATTTATATTCAAACTTTCATATATTGAAACTTTTGGAAAACAAAATGCCCGATTAAAGGATTATTTCGATAAAATAATTTTTGTATTTTATACTTTTGTTATTCAGTATTCAAAATCTTGCGTGCCCCGTACACTATATCATACTAAGATAAACTAACTTTTAAGCTATTGGGTTCATACCCCACTCATAGGTTCTACCTTCTCAAATACTTATTATATTAACATTCACTCTTAGATTAATTGCGGGAACACTAATTGCAGTTACCTCCTCTATATGATTTACAATCTGAATAGGATTAGAGCTAAATTTAATATCAATAATTCCTATTTTAGCTTTCAATTCTAAAAATGACACACCAATGAAGTATTTTATAACACAGGCTCTAGGATCATCTATGCTCCTGATTTGAAACATCATGATTCTGTCCCGTTCCCGTTTTGTCTATGTCCCGTTGTGTCATTGTGCGTTTTTGTCACCGTCCCGTTTTGTCATTGTTCCTTTTTGTCACCATCCCGTTCCGTCCTTTCCCGTTATGTCTTGTCCCATTTTGTCATGTCGTTGTGGCAAAGAACCGAATGAATTTAATGACGATATCAGTCTCCCCTTTTTATGTTGTTCAGCCAGGATATATTTTAAATATTTCAGATAATTACGTTGCATTAAAGTTCTATCAAACGTGATTGTAGCACCGAACTTTTGTTGTGGGCAAAGAGTCAGATCGCATCCCATTTGGAAAGTAGGTTACCTTGAGAGGGCGCACCCTGCCAGCAGTTGGTCTGCCCAAACGGGATAGGCCAATGCTATACACGGGCAGGGTCAGGAAGAACAGTAAGAATATTGCTTACCTGATTCTTATTGTCAAGGATTTTTTCGTCAGCTGCTGTTTTGTTACTTTCCTGAACACCCAAAAGGATGATATTTTTTTCACGTGAGCGCCTGTTTTCCAACTCATTGATCACGTACTCAACGACATCATCCGCGATGGCGTGTTCTTTTACCTTCAACTGTTGTTTCAGATCCGTAATTTCATTCTTTAGGATTATAATCAATCCTTTAATTTGTCATGGTTAGTGGTTTTGCAGTCATTGCAAGTATAAAGCAGAGATCCACTTGAGGAGAGCAGAGCACCAGCCTCTTTCCTATCCAGCTTTATGCACGTAATGCGGGAGAAGTGTCGGCAGCAGTCACATATAATACAGTCATTCTTCCTAAAAGTGCTTCCAAATACAAAACACTTGTTCGTGTCGATGATTGCCATGACTAAACTCCGACAAAGAATGGGTTTGGCGAAAAGGAGAGGGAAGGTTCTGAGCCAAAACCAACTCTAGGGTGCGTTGTTCGTCATTACGAGCGATCGCTTTATCTCATACGCTTCTGCCCTGTCGAACAACAACTCAGTTGAATTTGCGAGCGAAGTGGTGACCTTGAGGGCAAAATTGATGTCACCGAAAGCGTTTTCCCAAGTCGAACAACGCACCGCAGGTTTCAGGAATGACCAAAAGGCAGGAGAGGAAATAAGAGAAGTAAATTGAAATAGAAATATTATAGGGGACTATTTAGGATAGCAATAATATCAAGAGGAGGAAAAAAGTAAAATATATTGAGACAGTACGGCACCTACGTAGAAGTGCATGTGGCGACGAATGGATGGGGGGAAGTGTTATAGAAGGAAGGGTGGCTGGAGATGGGAGATGTCAAGGCTGAAAAGGAGATGAGGATGGAGAGTAGAGGGTAGGAGCTTGGGGAAAAATAAGATCCAAGGTCACGCAGATGAGACTGGAATAGGGTTGATGCACAGAGGGAGGGAGTGGACTCGAGTGTCCTAAAGAGGGGGGGGAGAAGTCAGGGATATATCAATAATTCTAAGTAAGATATTTATGGCATGGTGTCGTTGCTGTACAAAAAATATAAATTACGATCAATTTATGAAATGATCAAAGAATACATAAAGGAGGGAAACTAAGAGGAGTGATAAACAACATATAGACAGTTAAATATCCTTGAAGTTGCAGTCAATGAAGGATATAGATGTGTCGTATGGAAACAAAATAATAATAACAAAATAAGCAACAAATACCAGCTTTGGCATGTTTCGCTTCTTTTGAGCTTCGATGTAGGAACTGCATCGAGTCAGCGGGATGATGGATGGTTTTATGGGGGAGAGAAACTTGTGAACTGGGGTGGCAAAGAAGCAATAGCAGATGTGTGTGCTCTCGACGAATACACATATCAAAGATGATAAGAAAGGGGCTAGCTAGTAATGGCGCTAATGAGGGGCATCTTTTTCTTCTATTGGAAAACGTGAATTGTCCGGTCTTTCTTTCTTATCGTCTTTCTACCTGACATGCAGCGCCATAATGAGGAAGGTTGGATTCAATGATTTGGCTGGGTTCATTTATAATTTTTCCTTTCATGTCTCTTATTGTCCCTTTGCTTGCATATTTATCTGTTTACAAGTTTTCCAAGGCATTTTATGTACAATTTCATTTCCATTCCATTTTCTTTATTTCTCTCCTTTTGTTTCTTAATAAGGTGTGTCGCAAAATTAAAGAGAAAAATAAATTGCCTCAAACATGTGTGAAAGAACTCGCGAAAGTTTACATGTTTTTAAAAATGTGTTTATAGGAACAAAAATTTGTGTTTTTTTTTTTGTGTGTGTGTGTGTGTGTGTGTGTGTCTGTGTGTGTTTTTTTGTGTGTGTGTGTGTGTGTGTGTGCGTGTGGGTGTGCATATGTATGTGTTGTAGCATATATTTCAGAACGATTCTATCCCTGACCCCTTAATTTTGAACAAATATATTTCTATAATTCTTTAAGTAGAAACGCGATCCTTATAAGTTTTCTTTTTTACGGTAAACTTTTTTTTATCATATAAGTATTAGTTCAGACAAGGAACGAAAAATATTGAGAAGGTAGTCTTGTTCCTACATTCAAAAGGCTATTTCTTTGGATAAAGGTAATATCTTTATTGTGGAAATAAATAATTATTAACGTCAAAATATGACTTTGATTTTAAGAGTGTAGTACTTTTAAAAAGCCTATTGTTGAGAGAGCTTAGCGATTTCCTCAACAATATCTTTCTTTTATTGTTATGCGCATGAACAAACTTAGAAGGATTTAAATGAAAAGGAGAAAAATCTTTAAATTTCCTCGAGGATGAACACTGATACGTGCTGGGCCCGTGCGCAATGCAACCCTTTGTTTAAGAATTTTGGTGTTAAATAATTTTTTAGTTTTTCAGTCAGAACAGAATATCTTCACATGCCGCTTGGACCAGAACATCTTTGGAGGCCACAAGCAGCCGGATGGAGTCATTGAGCTCAAGAAAGATGTTAGAGCCTAATGCAGTACTCAACACTCAATAGAGATGTAAAGATTTTAGGCCTATGAAGGACTATTTAGAAGCTGTACAGTCGCTCAACTTGTCAATGGATATTACATCAAGGAGCTTCACAGTGGTCATATTTCTTCGATGATACGTCTACTTCATTTAGATTGGCCAAATAGACGTCGAAAACACAGAAGGAGTTGAGTTTCGTTACTATGGTGTTAACCCATCTGGACGTTTATGCAAATGGACATCACCTATAACCGAAAGAAATGGAGGCCAAGCTTACAGTCATCCACCTCATGCAGAAAGAATTTCATGAAGTAATGACTATCGCCGGGTGTTTTGATCTCACAAGGCGCAGAATTACTAGTTTTAAGTTTTAGTATTAGCGATCCTACTAACACTATTAATTTTCCTTTGAGTAGACCTTTACTTTGTTCCTACCCTTTCCGTTTTCTCCTTCCCCATTAATACTATGCTTGTGCCTAGTTTTCTTCTCGTTTCTAGTCTTGTTTCTGGAATCGTAATTCCAATAGTCATTTCTGAGGACAGTATGCAACAAGGCAGTTCTACCTAGCTTTCTGCAAGCCGTCGTTTTTGGAACCTGCGGGAATTGCCGCATCCTATTAGGCATTAAAATAGTCCTGACGGCAAGAAATATACGAAACAACATTGAACATATTAGTCCGATTCTGTGGGTTTAATTTACAGTCTAGTTTTGTGCTATTTTTCTTTTTATAAAAAAGGAACTTTATTGTGTTTTACTTTCTCATTAGGACTCATGTCCAAAACTCTATTTCTATCTTTCCTTGGAGCAGACATCCCTTCCAGGACTGTACACAACTCTGAGGCGTGAAGAAACAACTTCTGTGTCCAAGTTAATCAACTTCGTAGTGGCGTCGGGTGGTAATTTCTCTTGTCCTCCGAGAATACGTTGATGACCACAATTAGGAGGAAGAGATTGCGTACTTACCTTGATTAATGATAATAAAGGAAAAAGGTCGCCAGTCTGAATTTATGGTTAAAAAAACGTATTAAATGTTTATTGTAATTACATTAATGTTGAGATTTATGTAAAGAAAAAAAAGAAAAGACAATTAACCTCTTCACGATCAGTGACGAACATGCGTTCGTCAAGCTAGACCCTCCGTCCAATACCGTGACGAACATGCGTTCGTCATTTTCGGTTATTAATTGTATTAATTAAATGAAAATGTGGTTTTTAAGGAATGAAACCAAAAACTCATCTGGGACAGTTTATTCTTTTATGGTTCCTGTCAATAGATGGAACCATTGCGTTTATTTCCTAGTTGCTTATTTCAACACCGTTGTACATTGTATTTGCACTGTTTTTACATTGTTTTTGCTCCTCTTTCGTAAAAAAAGGATGATGATGATTATGTTGATGCAAGCAGTGATGTAGAAGATCATTCGTAAAAAATGAATGTGTGTAATGAATTTCTTCTTTTCCAAATTGCATGCTCATTTTTTCATAAATATTTAGTGCGATAAGAGACCTGTAATTTCCAACACAGGGAATATCAATTTTCTTACAAAATTGTACATGAAATTGTACATTAAGTTGTACAAGATTGGACATGAAATTGTACATTAAGTTGTACAAGATTGGACATGAAATTGTACAAGAAAAATGTACATCAAAATTTTCTTACAGAAATTGTACATGACTAACGCACATTCGTCATTGGTTTGTCAGATGGTACCTAAAATCTGGTCCACAGAAGTTTCCTTCAAAATTTAGGCTGGTCGTGAAGAGGTTAATATTTCTATTTTTGTTAATTCTTAATCCTCACCAAGAGTTTATCAATTTTCTCTTGTGTAAATTACCTACAAGGTATTACCTGTATTCCTTAGAGATGGCTATGAATAAGATCAAAGCTAATTACATTAAACTTACAATGTTTGAGTAAATTATCTCTTTGGAATGACAATAAGTAATATTTTTAGGAGTTGTGACTTGGTATTTTATTGGTTACGGAACAAATAAATGTTCCTATTTTCCTTAATATTGGCTCTTAAAGCTACTCGAATTTTCTGATAATTGTGGAGGTTTATTTGTAGCGACTTTGCCTAAACGGGAGACGTTACAAAAAGTTTTTTTTCCTAAAAATAATATTATTTCCTATTTAGTGGAAACATTATTTATTGTTGATAAGAGTATTTAACTAACAATGTGGGTTTTTTAATTTGGGATATTTTGTTTACTATTAATTTAAGTTGTTGGTAGGTCATATACAATATTTTTTTCATTGATTAGTTATAGGATTGTTTTATCACTTTATTATCCCTATTGTGTTTTTATCCCTTTAGGATCCTTTTTTGAATAGAGCAAGTCACCTGATTGACGTAAGAACCTTTTCAAATTCTGTCAAGAAGATGTGTGAATTGTTACGATGGATACAGAAGAACAAGTTTTGTTGATCGGAACTTTGTTCCAAAGACGATATCCGACAAATTTGGTCAAATACCATTCCTTGTGTGCGATTGCTCGTCGTTTGTGGATTAATGCTAATTTAGGCCATCCCGAGTTAACTGAAGCCATTGAAAGGCAGGTAGGAGATTTTCGAGCAGAAGCGGAGGTGGCAAATCCCCAAGTAATTGCTTGGAAGAATGTTGACGTAGAAGACTTCCTGAAAAATCGTATGGGCTATCATGTACAGACTCCGGAACAGGGAGTTTTGGAAGAGGTAACACAAACCATTTGAGCACAAAATTGTGCCTTGAATGTCCCTATATTCTCGTATGGAATGAATGTAGAATCCTATTTGGAAGAGTTGTAAAATCAAGTGCGCATACAGGAAGTCCCTTTCAATGCGCTTAAGCGACTCTTCCCTCAGTTTGTACAGCCAAATATATCGCGTTTGACATATGATTCAATCAGACAAACTCGAAATTGGACGGAAGCTAAAGAACGGCTGTTGGATATACTGAGACCACAATGTTCTGAATCACAGAAAAAAAGGAAATTATATAATAGTAAACAACGGCAAAATGAACCGTTTGTAGCCTTTTGGGCGCAATTAAAAGAAATTATTACGAGTTCGGAAGAACCCACGACTGTGGAAGCATTGATTGAGATTGCATTAGAAAATGCCGTAGATTTTTTGAGGGAATGCATTAGGCCCTCCACAGTACTGGACGAAACGTCGTTATTAACAGACTGTTTTGAATGGGAAGCTATGCAAAAAAAGAATAATAATAACGCTAGAGCCCAAGCGGAAATTTCTGGAGAAGGCCCTAGTAATGATAGTCAAACAAAATACAGTTTAGGTGTTTTGGATGCAATAAACCTAACACCTTAATGCGAGATTGTGATTGTCAAAAGAGATAACATTGATTTTCCTCAAGGGGATTTCGGGGGTTATCCCTTTGAAGTGTTGCTTAATTATCCATTTAGGAGTCCCCCCCCCCAGATGTTGCAGTGCTAATATTATACTCTTGCATAATACGGTCCCTCAAATTTAGGTGCTTTTTCAGGCCAAAATTTTTTGCATTATAGTAGAATATTTACGGTAATTTCAGAAAAACATTTTGATAGATCATTTTCATTACTAAATACATTAGTACAAATACTATTCGCCTCGCACGCCTCTCAGATGGCAGCACCATTTTTCTAGTTTCAGCGCTCATAGCGGCGAATTTGTAAGTTCTCCTGGGAGAGAGAGGCTGAATGCGCTAATAGCAAATAGTAAAAGGAATAGCAATGTTGTGTTACGATGCAGCTTCTTGCCAATTTTTCATACACAATTCTTCAGAGAATCGATGATTAATATTTTTACGTTTATTCTTTGCATTACTGTATAGTTTACATTTTTATTGATTTATATTTTTT
>JAHWFO010026985.1:352093-364975 GCA_023313115.1 Rhysida immarginata
TACAATTGGCGCCCGAACTCAGGGACTGTAAAATATTGAGAAATGATGGGGGAAAATCAGAATGCTGAAACGAACGCAGTTGATGGTGCCATGTCTGCTGTCTCGGGGTTTACCCACCTTATTCCCGCATTTTCTGGCGATGATGGCTCTGGTGATCTAGAAGGCTTCTTTTGCGCTATTGACAGCGTGGCCACTTTGGCCGGGTGGAGCGAAGAGATCAAAACCAGCGTGGTGAAGGCCAAGCTTAAGGGATCCGCGGCACGGAAATTCAACGAACTGCAATTGTACAGGATTGATAATTATAATAGGCTTAAGGAGCGTCTTGTCAGAGTATTAAAGAAAAGGGCAGAAAAAAGGGACGCAGTAAGGGATTTCTTTCTGGCACAACAGGGAAAGAGGGAAACAGTAGAAGAGTTTGCCGCACGTCTCGAATACTTATGGGACAAAATGATAGAAAATGAGCCAAGTTTGGAATCGCAAAAAGGGGATCTTTTGCTGAAAAGATTCTCCGAGAACCTCCTCCCCATGCATAGGCGAACTATATCTCATAAAGAGCCCGACACTTTTGAAAAGGCGATAGAAGAAGCCATAAAGTCTGAGGTATTAGAGTATGGGTCTAACACCGGGTTGTGTAACATAGGCGAAGCCAGAGAGGCCCCAGGGCGGATTGAGGCCCTTGAAAAATTAGTTATACAGCAAGGCAAATCGTTAGAGCTAAGAGAAAAGGACAATAATGACAACCAGAAGTTAATACAAGAGCTTATAGAGAAACTAGGATCGCTAGAAATGAAGCTAGAGGAAAAACCTAAGGGGGCTATTTATAAGTATAAGAAAGGGAACTGCTTCTCCTGCGGAGAAAGAGGACATTATGCAAGTTCCTGTAAAAGGAAGTGTTTAAACGAATAAGAGCCAGTCTTGTCGACCAGTATGACCTGGCAGAGAATGATAAATTAATAAATCTGGTCTTATTACAGAATCCTGACAATGGGTTATTTAAAGTGAACCTTAATGTTGAAAATATTTGCATAACAGCCTTAATTGACACAGGATCTCAAGTCTCCATCATCGATGAAAGCGTGGCTGAAAGAATAAATGAAAGAGTGACATGGGAGGAAGTAGCAATCCTCGTCAAAGGAATAGGAGGGCAGATCCAATCAGTTAATCGTGCTTTGTGGGCGAATATTAGCTCTAAGGAAGGGATATCAGGGTGTCAGAAATTTATTTGTATGGATTTGAAGGGTCGTGAATACCAAGCTATCCTAGGTACTGATCTAATTAAGACGGTCATAATTGAATGTAATGGGTTACAGATAGAAACACAGCGTAACAACACTCTGAACTCGAATCAGAGACGTGAGCTCAATAAGCTCATAGATATCCATGCAGACCACTTTGGAGAAGAGATCGAGATCCTTAATGGTGTGAAGGATGCGGTCATTGACTTTGAGATCGACAAGAAGGAGCCGATCTTCGTAAGACAGTACCCGATACCGCATAAGCATCTCTCCTCATTCAAAAAACGCATAGATCAGTACCGAGAAGCTGGTATCATAGAGCCCAGCAAATCTAGGTGGAATTCCCCAGTGTTCTTAGTTGAAAAGGAGAATGGCGATATTCGTATGACCTTGGATCTCCGCAAAGTCAATAATATTACCCAGGGACTCGACTTTCCGATGCCCAGACCCTATGAGATCTTTCAGAGCCTTAATGGGCAGAAATATTTCTCCGTAATAGATCTCAACTCCGGGTATTTCCAAATCCCCCTTGCCGAGCACCTACGTGAGTGTTTCGCCTTTCAGACACCCTGGGGAAAATTTCAGCTGACTCGGCTACCCCAGGGTGGGAAAAACTCAGCACCTGCATTCCAAGGCTTTATGTCAGATGTATTGGAAGAACACCTGGGAAGGGGAATATACGTATTCCAAGACGACATTCTCATCTATTCTGAAACCTTCGAGAGGCATATGGAACTATTGGAATGGGTCCTTAAAATCTTTAAA
Organism: Rhysida immarginata; assembly: GCA_023313115.1. Lineage (NCBI taxonomy): Eukaryota > Metazoa > Arthropoda > Chilopoda > Scolopendromorpha > Scolopendridae > Rhysida > Rhysida immarginata. Next base: position 354,094 of record JAHWFO010026985.1, read on the forward strand.
GAGAGAAATCTCATTATGAAAAAATCCAAATGCTCGTTTTGTGTATCCAGTGTCAGATACCTGGGACACATTATCTCGGCAGAAGGCATAAGCCCAGACCCCGGGAATGTGAAACACATTGAGTTGATTCCACCTCCGACTTGTGTCAAGGAGGTACGCTCCTTATTGGGAGCTGTCAATTTCTACAGACCATTTATCAACAATTTATCTAATACCCTGCTACCCATTACGGACCTTACCAAAAAGGGAGCTAAATTCAAATGGTCTGAGGATTGCCAAAGGGCATTTTGTGAAATTAAGAAAATACTTGGCAGTCAGCCAGTACTAGTCCCCCCAGACTATAACAAAGAATTTATTTTGTTCACTGACGCCTCCATAGGAGCAACTGGAGCAGCTCTCCATCAGATGAGAGATGGGCACCTTAGGCCCATAGCCTTCTTCAGCTACAAACTCAATAAAGCTCAGCTGAATTACAGTACTATCGAAAAGGAGGCCTTGGCCATCCTGATGGGGCTTAGGCAATTCCGCCACATCATTTTAGGCTTCCCTGTAATTGTGCGTAGCGATCACAAGCCGCTCACATTCATTAAGAACCTGAAGCACTCCAATCAGAGACTGCTTCGTTGGTCCCTGGAGATTGAGGAATACAATCTGAGGATAGAGCATGTGAAAGGGTCGGACAACGGTATGGCTGATCTGCTCTCTAGACTACCAGCAAAGGAAGTCCAAGCGGTCATTCAACTGAGTAACCGGATGTTGATTGAAAAAATTGTAGACTCCCAACACTCAGACCCTTTTTTGTCCCCCCTTATTAAAAGAAAGAGGGGAAGGAAAGGATTTATAGTTGAAGGAAAAATGTTAATGAAACAATTTGGTGATAATCGAAACAAACTCTGCGTAGGTAAGGACATGCGACATGAGCTAATGGAACGAGCTCACTCTGGTAGTCTGGCAGGACATCAGGGTATGGGCAGAACTCTCAGGAACCTCAGGAGATGGTACTTCTGGCCGGGTATGGAGAGGGACGTAAAGGACACCATTAGGAAGTGCAGAGTGTGTCAGCAATGCAAGCTAGCAAAGGGAAAGGCCCCGTTTCAGGAGGGTCTATCTGCCTCCTTCCCTTTTCAGAAGATCTCTCTGGATCTGATCGGTCCTTTACCTGAGAGCCTCAAGGGGAATAAATATATTCTGGTGTGCATTGACGTTTTCTCCAGATTTCCTGAGGCTTGTGCTCTCCCTGACCAGACGGCTGGAACAGTGGCCAGGGCAATCATGGAGCATATCATATGCAGGTATGGGATACCCCAAGAACTAATCTCGGACAGAGGGGCAAACTTCACTTCTGAGCTCTTGAAAACCTTGTGTCAAGATCTGAATATAGACCTGCACCATACCACAGCCTACAGACCCAATTCTAACGGTTTAGTGGAGCGATTGAACCAATCCATTATAGAAATTCTAAGAAGCCTATGTGATGATGATTCGCGAAACTGGGATGAGAGATTGGAGGAGGCCTTATTTACCATACGTACTAATCCCAACGGCAACACGGGAGAAGCCCCAGCTTACCTCCTCTATGGGTTTGACCCTAGAACTCCTCTCTCCTGGGAAACTGAAGATAATAGAGAAACATCTATTCAGAGCTATCGTTCTGAGCTGGTTGCCAGACTCATGAGAACCAGGGAACGGGCAGAAAGACTTAGTCTGGAAAACAAACGCAAGGGTTTACTTCGCAGAAATAGGAACAGACATGGATTGCAAACTTATTCTCTGGGGCAAAGGGTCTGGTTATTACGCAAGGGAGGAAGAAAGAATAAACTGGGACACAAATATATGGGTCCGTTCAGGGTAAGAAAGATTCTATCTGGGGTTAATTATGAGATAGAGGGATGTTGGAGGAAGGACAGACAGGTGGTACATGTCGACCGGTTGAAACCATGCTATGGGACCGGGACTGGCAATCGGAAGCCAACAAAGAGCACGCGGGCTCATAGTGACGAGCCCACGGAATCGGAGTGTGAAGAAGACGACCCACCAGTGCAGATACGCAGACGACGAAACCAGGGGCACACAGGCTGCGAGACCGACCGTAATCAACCTGTGCACCGGCTACCTGAGCCTAACATGTCTGAGGTGGAGGACCAATCCAGCATGCGTATGGAAGCACAACGAGCCATAGAGCGCGAGGATCCACAGGAAGCCTTCAATGAGGAGCAGTCTCACCAGCAAGAAACATTTTCTGGAGAACCAGAGGCACCTCAGGAGCAGTGGGTAGACAAGGAGACCGACAAGAATGAAAGCCACTACTTGCTAAGAAGAGGACCCAGGGTGGACTACAAACAGCTACACAACAAGGGACTATAAGTGACGAACAAGAAAACCCCCCCCCCTTTTTGCTCAGCTCCTTTTGGGGAGAGTAATGTGACGTTGTCAGTTGTGTTATGATTGATTTTATTGTAGTAAAGTTTTGTTATATGTATTTATTGTACTTAGAAGCAGTGCAAGAATCGATGTTTTGAAGAACAATGAAATGATAAATCGATACCTCGATAACCATCGTTTTAAGAATCGATGTTTTTGCGCACCATGTGGGCGGTTAGGCCTACCTTCCGATTCCTCTCTTTGTTCTTATGATAGATTCTTATTTATTCCTTTTGTAAATTGATCTTGATATTGCAGGAATCTAGAAGCCTGGAACACTTTATTATTCATATGTTGGTGTATATTTTATTGATCCTGAATTGTAATATCTGTATTTTGCATTTTGTAAATTATGTTTAAGTAAGCTTGTTGCTTTGCATGCTGGGAGTGTATATCACCTTTGATCTCAATATCGATCCTTTTCCCCCCTGTTCCGGAAGTATTATGGATAGTTCTGACCTCGCCACCAGAGGGAGTATCCCAAGATTCATTGCGAATTCCGTTCTGATATAAAAGGGGAGCGGGAATTTTGAAAGGCATTCCAGAATCAGTCTTCCTGACCTGCACTTGTCTCCAGCTCTCTCCCGACTTCGTTGCCGCCTGTATCGTCCCAGCATGTAAGGTAGTAGAATCCTTTGTTATAACATTAGATGTATCTAGTCTAGCCAATCTTTGAATTCCCTTTTGTCATTAGTTTTCTCAGATAGAATTCTAAATTATAAATCATCTAAGTATGCTTTATCTTGGGTTTGGAATTATGTACTAGAAAGGGATGTTGACCCATCGCTATGTAAGCTTTGCAATCATGTTTGTTTCTACTGTTTGCTGACGAACTCGGATGGAACCCTGGTTCATTTAAGATCCTTACTGTTTTGTATATATTAGAATTTAAGTTCCTTAATGTTAGAATGTTGTTTGATTGTTGTTAGATATTAAAGCCCTTGTTTCATTTAATACTTTGACTCTGATTGAATCATTTCTCGATCCTTTTACAACCCATATACTACAGTAGTATTTCATCTCTGTTGGGTAGATGCATAGGTAATGAAAAAGACTATATCTACGGTTGATGTACCATTCCAATGTTACTTGTTATTTAAATCATCAAATTGTATTTTTATGTTATCGTTTATTTTTATCGTTATGTACCATTTACTTGATAGAGAAAATGGTATGATAAATCAATATCTTCTACACATCCAAGTAGATAATCAATAGGAGACATAAATCAACCGCTTTTCCACAAAGAAATTTAATGAACATGAAAGTACATTTCGGTCGCTGCACGGCCTTCTTTTAGCATGACTGAATTGATAATACATTAGCGAAGACTATTTATATAGAATACAAGCTAATAGGAGAACGAACAGAGGAATCTAAGAGGCCAATAAGAGACAATTACATAGAAAAAGTCAATTATTTAATAACATCAACGAAGCTAGACCAATAAGAGAGATTCATGGGACCTCGATCTGAGTTCAATAGTTCGTCAGAACGTTTTTTGGCAATCTGTAGTGATTCAAGGAAATTTGGAAACCTATAACACTGAAATGGTGAAGAATCCTATAGTTATTTGGTATGTGCTGCGCGAATCCAGAGCTTTCCGGATTATGGTTCTTAATGTACTGATAGTGCTCTTTTATCCGGACCGCGATTCTGCGTCGTGATTGGCCGATATAAACACCAGGGCATGAGCCACATTTTAGTTCATAGATACCAGAGCTGGATTCTTGCGGGATCTTGTCCTTGTAAGGACTTATTCTTAGTGTGTGGGGACTTCTGTAAATGATTTTGACTCCAAATCTGTTGGTGATCTTGTCTAAGCCTCTGACCAGGTCGTTGATATTGTTAAATAATTGACTTTTTCTATGTAATTTTCTCTTATTGGCTACTTAGATTCCTCTGTAATTTCTCCTATTAGCTTGTATTCTATATAAATAGTCTTCGTTAATGTACGAGGGGAGTTCAATAAGTAATGCAACACATTTTATTTCTCGACAATTTTTAGTTGAAAAACTGGACATTTCTTGTAGAACATTTTCAAACATTTACGCTTGGTCTCGTAAAGTTTCATCGACGTCCGATATGTGACAGCGCTATAGTGAGCTGTTAAAGTGGCATCTACAATGGAGGTGCGTTCCAAACAACGGGCAGTGATTGAGTTTCTTTTGGCGGAAAACCAGGGCATCTCAGATATTCATAGGCACTTGCAGAATGTCTACGGTGCAGGTGTATAGGCCCTCGCTTCTAGGTGACGTAAAGCCATAGCATTGAATGGAGATCATGTTGAAAAATATTGTTGTGTAGCTAAAAGATGGGAAATAACATGGTGTGTCTGAATGCTGAATAAAACAACCCCCTTTTTCAGAAAAAAATGTGTTGCATTAATTATTGAACTCCCCTCTTATTACCAATTCAGTTATGCATAGCGACCGAAATGTACATTCATGTTCATTAAATTTCTTGTTGGAAAAACGGTTGGTTTATGTCTCCTATTGATAGTCTTCACATCCACAGTCAATAAGGTATTTACTCTTTTTTAATATTATGACTTCGCTAGTTGCATATACCTATGCTGAAAATATTTTTAACGTTGTAATTTCTCTCAAGAATAACTTCTTTAGGCTTAGTTTCTGTATTGGGTTGATTAAGGCCAACATCCATTATCTTACCCAATACTGTAGTAGGCACTGTGTTCCTCGCTTTATTAAAAGGAGTGACTTAGGAAGAGGAGGGGGTCATCTTCTCAAAAAAACTAGAGTTGCAGCACAGTTCCGTTACCTTAATTTAGTTATTATTTCCCAGTTTTCTAGCCTATCTGAGGCAGAAATCGAGGCGTACAAGATACATAGCAAACTTGGCTATTTGTTACACCCAGCTTTGATAGATTGTTTCTTGGAAAAGGTTCATTCTGTAAACGGGCATAAACTATACACCAAGAATAGGAAAATTCACCGGAAAATCTTATTCCTGGAAAATAACAGCCAACCTGGGGTGAATAATAACCAAAACGTAGTTATCAACAAATCCTCGCTGCAGCTATCCTGCAAAGAAGTTGACATTTTATCCAAAGGACTTAAATTTGCAGTTGCGGACCCAAAAGAAGACCTTAAAACTCTCATGTGTAACATTATTTTGGGACCTCAAGGCTTGGATCGTGACCAGTTTACCAAATTCACCTCTCTGTGTCAGAACCAATTCACCCACAACTTAAAAGTCGACAATGGTGTGTATAATAAGAAACACTTAGAGATTAGGAAAACAGTTAGGAAACTCAAGGAAGCTGATTGTGTCTTTCTCAAAGCCGACAAAAGTAATCATGTTGTTGTACTTGACAAGAGTGATTCTTTTATTGGCGTTATTAAGTTATTAGATAAAGGCCCATACTCTGAACTTCAGAATGACCCTCTCACACTATTAGACAGGAAAACTAGGAATTGCATTACCTACTGCAAATATTTGTTTAAAATCGATAAAAAAAAGTTGCACCTTTATCCCTAGCAATCCCCACTTACCTTGTCTATTTTTCTTACCCAAGATACATAAATCAGGTAACTCTTTGAGACCAATCATTGACAATATAAACTCCCCCATCAGTTTGGTTGCCAAATTTCTCTCTGATAAGTTTCGTGGTTTGGCCCTCCCTGGATGGGAGTTTTCTGTCAAAAATAGTTCTACGTTAGTTAACCATCTCCAAATTTGTGTCATCCCTACAAATAGTGTCCTTGTTTCCTTCGATATCTGCTCCTTGTTCCCTAGCATTCCTATAAAAGAGACCTTGGATATTCTAGAAACTGTGCTAGATTTCAACGACATCCCCTTAGGTGTAGCTAGAGATATCATGATAGCTACCAGGTTATGCTGTTACAACAACCTGTTCCAATTCAATGGCCGCTTCTTTAAGATGAGCGAGGGTACCCCTATGGGGTGCTGTATTAGTCCCTTTCTAGCTGAGCTCTTTCTTCGCGATTTCGAAAACAAGGTCTGTGAATCCTTTCAGTATTTCCCCACAATATGGTACAGATATGTTGACGATGTTTTTGAGGTGTTTGACCTGGAGAACCATAGCCTAGACAACTTCTTGAGTGACTTAAACAACGTCTCTCAGTCAATTAAATTTACTATGGAACTCGAATCCGGTCACAAACTCCTCTTCCTAGATTTACTGATAAATAGGGATAACAATAGCCTCACTTTTGAGGTATATAGGAAGCCTACCTTTGTACCAGCATATATTAACAGCTCCTCCAACCATTGCTATACACAGAAACTAGCCGCTTTCCAACAACTGGGTAAGAAAGCGTATGCCCTACCCATGAACCAGCAACAAAGAGAAGAAGAGATTGAGAGGATACGACAGTTCGCTGCAAATAATGGATACCAACTCGATTTAGTTGATGCCTTAATCCAGAAACAAAAGAGATGCGGCATGATACAGGATGCCACAACATTTGTGAGGGAGAACGAACGGTTAAAGTATCTCGTACTACCGTACAATAAACCCCTGGTCAGAGGCTTAGACAAGATCACCAAGAGATTTGGAGTCAAAATCATTTACAGAAGTCCCCACACACTAAGAAGACTACTGGGTTTTCACAAGGACAAGATCCCGCAAGAATCCAGCTCTGGTATCTATGAACTAAAATGTGGCTCATGCCCTGGTGTTTATATCGGCCAATCACGACGCAGAATCGCGGTCCGGATAAAAGAGAACTATCAGTACATTAAGAACCATAAACCGGAAACCTCTGGATTCACCCAGCGCATTATCAAGTCTGGCCACGCCAAAATACCAAATAACTATAGGATCCTGCACCATTTCAGTGATTACAGGTTTCTAAATTTCCTTGAATCACTAGAGATTGCCAAAAAACATTCTGATGAACTATTGAACTCAGATCGAGGTCCCATGAACCTCTCTGATTGGTCTAGCTTCGTTGATGTTATTAAATAATGTAATTTACTCTTATTGGCTACTTAGATTCCTCTGTTATTTCTCCTATTAGCTTGTTTTCTATATAAATAGTCTTCGTTAATGTATTATCAATTCAGTCATGCCGAAAGAAGGCCATGTAGCGACCGAAATGTACATTCATGTTCATTAAATTTTTTTGTGGAAGAGCGGTTGGTTTATGTCTCCTATTGATAGTCTTCATATCCACAGTCAATAAAGTATTTACTCTTTTTAATATCCAAGTAGATAATAAGAGTTCATTACTTGAAGTAATAAATATTATAAATAAATAAAATCATTATTTCTTACATATAAATCTTGTAAATCATAACGTGACATCGATGTTTACAGTTATCAGACCAAATATAAGAAAAGACATTCCATTAATTCGTCTTTTTACACAATTATATGAGGGTTGGGGCATAAGTCATGGCAACTATTTTTTTTCTTGTAGATATGTGAACGGATCACAAATGTATATGTGTCTGCAGGCATAGTGTGTATGCAGAACAACAGATGGCTCTATGATAGCTGGTAGTAGCGCAGCGAGGGCTGTGAAAACAGTCAGTTGGTGAGTGTCGTGCGAGATGGAAGTAACCCGTGTTCAGCAGCGTGCTTACATCAAAATAGCCATTCTCCGAGGGAGAAATGCGATGGAATGTCACAGTGAATTAGTGGAAGCCCTTGGGAATAATGCTCTACCATACCGTAGGATAGGAAAGTTTCAGCAAGGACGTGTGTCAACCAGTGATGAGCAACGTTCAGGACGACCGGTCGTGAGGCTGATGGTATTCAGCGCCTCCCACATCATTGGCAGCGTGTGGTGACAGTAGCAGGGGACTACTTTGAGGGTCTTTAGGCCCAGGTTTGTCATGTCAACTTTATGTGTACTGTGTTGTCATTCTTTTGCACCGTGAAGGCCATATTGCCCTGTATACTACCGTAATAAATTAGTGTGTTAAGATATTTCAGTGCTATTCATTGTTCACACATGTAGTTAACACCTTGTCCTTTCGTATGTACATATCACATTATCCAACCGGACTGGTATCTTCAAGAAAAAAAATAGTTGCCATGACTTTTGCCCCAACCCTCGTAGTATTTTAGTATTTTAACAATTTACAGCTGCTCGCTCTTCAACAAACGATTGCGTGTTCAGTTGTATCTTATCCGTTTACGCCATCCAGTGACATGATAGATAAACTTGCGGACAATATCACTGCCTACTTGATACTAACTGCCTGTCCAGTGAGACTAAAAACTGTCAGCCAGTAGTATCGTAAATAAACGTTAGAGGGCGACACGCTTTCTCCCTATGCCTGTTATATTTTTAAAGCAAATATATATTACTTTTTCAGCTTTAATTTGAAATAAAAAATTAAAAATACAAATTGAAGATTTAATGCAGATTATTAATAAAATAAGGAATCTGTTATGCAATCTTTTTATTACAAAGTAATGTTTTTAATTATAATTTTATACTGCCTATAAAAAGTGATATCACCATATTGCATGAAACTTTTTATAGTAAATTTACAGGTATTAAAATATATTTTTTTCACATTTAAATTGAAATACAAAACTAAAATATAATTTGAAGTTTTAAAATGGTGTATTAATGAAATAGGGAATTTTTTTTTTTTACAATCATATTGATACAAATTAATTTATTTAATAATAATTTTAATATTTTTCTCAATAGAGGTTTATTGCACATTATTTTTCTTTCCTCATTCAAATCCGTTGACAGAAAAGATGAATTTATTAATAAAATTTTTAAAATTTTGTGTAAAAACAAGTTTTTAATTTCAGAGTCATGATTTTCTTTGCCGCATCCACATTGAATGTCATTTATGGATGGCATTAGCTGCTCCATCACAAAATAGTTACTCTGAAGAATGCTGCGTTTGGGATGGTAGGAGGATTTTTATGCAGATACATTAAAGATCAGCAATCTTCTGATCTTGCAGTCATGAATTTGATGTGAATAGAATCAACATTGGGCATCAATATTTTCATTAAATTTCAAGACAGGGCTGGCCTTTTTTACCCACATGTTAAATTTGTTTCTTTAATTAGTTTAATTGATGATTACATGCAACAGCTTCTACCTTCTTTTAAAAAAACCCCTCAAAAACTCTCAAAACTTTTGATGGAGCAGCTAATGCCATCCATAAATTACATTCAATGGTTAAGATGTGGATACGGCAAGAAAAAACATGACTCTGAAATTAAAAACTTGTTTTTATACAAAATTTTCAAAATTATATTAATAAATTCATTTTTTCTGTCAACGGATTTGAATGAGGAAAGAAAAATAATATGCAATAAACCTCTATCGAGAAAAATATTAAAATTATAATTAAATGAATTAATTTGTATTAAAATGATTGCAAAAAAGATTCCTTATTTCATTAATAATCCGCATATAATCTTCAAATTGTATTTATAATTTTTTTATTTTAAATTAAAGCTGAAAAAGTAATACACTCTAACCCGTTTAATATAAAATCCTACAGAACCAAAAATCTCTTTGTAATATCAAAGAAAGACAAAAAATTGACAATTTATTTTTTATTGTTATTCTGTGTTTTCATGATTATTGTTAATAAAATAATCTCTTACTCTTAACGATTAATTTTTTGCTTACGTAATCGATCTAATTTAGCAGTTCATCCAAAGCATCATCTTAATTCATTCAATGCAGTATGGGCACGCATCCTTTAAGAAAATACACAAAAAAGAAAAAAAGTTGCACGTTTGCATGCTCAATTTCTTAGGAAAATTTTTTATTTGCAGGCCTCGATTAGATTTATTAGTAATGCATAGCTGAAATGGCGTAGCCAAAAGTATCGATGTTCAAAAAGTTTTGGCCATCGAATTTTCCATGCATTTGCACCATCGATGTCTCATTTCGATTTTCTTAAACCCTTTTGAAATCATTATCTATTGATATTGAATAACTGTTTATGTTAATGTATTGTGATGAAGGAACATGTATACATGTATATACTAGGACATTTATTATTTCCAAATAATATATGGACTTAGAAATTACAAAAAGTTGATGTTTTGCAGTTTAACAATTACGAATTTTGGTTGCTGATTAAACATCGGTGTTAGTTTTTCTGACGTCACCTATCAAAATTTCTACCGTTTTTTAAGTCAAAAAATTATCACCGTAAATTGCTTAACTTATAAAAGCAAATTATCCATATTTGTGGCTTTTGTAAAGAGTTTCACAGTATGAAATTCAAACGATCTCTTCACGTTTTTGTCCGATCACATTGTTATCCAGGGCCCGACGCCATAGTTGGCAATGGCTTCTGGGATAGCAATGGCAGTGGAAGTTCTTAAAAAAGTTAATTTCTGCATAATTTCTATAATAATAAAAATATTTGTTTAAAAATAAAGGATGTGACCATTTTTACATGTTTATTATGGAAAATTGCTGATATTGTACTTAGGCTTAAAATGGAGAGGTTTTCAACAGCCGCTCTTCTATCG
>JAHWFO010026985.1:365075-419063 GCA_023313115.1 Rhysida immarginata
GGTGAGACCAAAATTTTTTTTTCAATTCTGAGATTACGATTTTACCTTATTTTCGCGAAGAAAACCTCGTATTTTATTTAAAAAACCTCGTATTTTCATTAAAAAAATGTTCGTATTATTGGGTCAATTTTACATGTAAATTACATTGACGAGGTCGGGCCAGAGAATAATTTCGTAGTAAGAGAGTTCGTAATAAGTGGGCTAAAGTGTATATATTTACTATAAAAAACAGTTTTATACAGGTATCGTAAATAAACGTCAGAGGGCACCATGTTTTCTCCCTATCCTCTGGCTGACTTTTTTCCTATTGTTTTCTGCCTGAGTGGATAGTCAGTTGGTATGAAGTAGGCAGTGACAATTTACTATTACTTCCATCAGTTCCCACCTTTAAATTGTGCACCGGTATCTTATCTGGTCTTTGAAATACCGCCGTACATAGATCTTTGTCATGATGTCTGCTTAATTTTATCCAGTTGATCTGTAAACTAGATTGAATGTACCATTAGACACTTCCTCCTTTAAGAAGAAATATTTACGATTAAAATGTTTACTATACGACTTATGTTTGGATTTTTAACCCAATCAATTAAGGATCTATTATTAGTATAAATGTCTACTGGTTTCACCACAGAACATGTGTGATTGGGTTCATTCAGAAGATCTATGATCCATTGAGTTTCACATGCTGTTTCGCTAGCTTCCATACATGAAAGTGCTACTATCTTCTGCTTTGATGAATCCCAATGAATTGTGCTTCTACCTATTTGAATTTATAAAAAAACCAATAAAGCACAACAATCTTGGGTACCGCACCAGCCAGAGTCGCTACAGGCTTTAACTGTCTTCCTTCATTTGACAATAATATTCCAATATTTTAGTATCCTTTTTAATGCAATAAAATGTACATGTCAAGGATTTTTAGAATATTGAGATAGCTTACTATACACATAAGAGATATCTAGCCATGTGCATTTAGCTAAATATTCGATACTACCTAAGATCTCCTGATAGATTTATGTGTCTACCGGTGGTGAGTCTTCCCACTTGCCCAAATTCACATCATTGGATCCTGGCACAGCAACTTCACGGCAGTTCTACATACCAAACTTCTGTAAGATCTTTTTTACATATTTACTTTGATTAAGCATAATTCCACATTCTGTTTTAAATATATTAATACCCAAATATTCTCATCCTCCTCCAGTTATCTTCAGTTTGACTTTCCTTCCCAATAGCTTAATTACGTCTGAAAGGGTTTCTTCCGTCTTCATAATAACAAGAAGATCGTCAAGATAAACATCTATGATAACAATCTCATCATTGATTATGTGATGTTGTTACTTTTTAGTTTTTTTTCTTATCATTATGTGACGTTGACACTTTCTGGTGTCAAAGTGTAGTAATATTCATCTAATTACGAATGTTATAGTTCGCTCCTATCTTCACGTATGTTTTGCCTTTTATTAAGACAAAAACTCCATTGTCGGGCAAAAGCCCCATTTGCACCCAGACAGAAATCCCCTTTCCGGATGTTTTTTCCTGTTAATTGTCCAGCACCAAACTGTGTTGGATTTTATTGATATAAAATCTTTATTGTATTGAATTGTCAGAATATAAGATTATAATGACTGTGTGTATCAAATTATGTAGGAGTTTTAGACTACCTGTATTTTTATTTGAATCTTTTTTGTAAGAACATCGTCCACGCTTCGAATCTAGCGTGCTGGCAATGACGTCACTGTCTATCAGAGGCTAGAAGTGGCATATATGAAATCCGGATGTGGAGTGAGAGCTTCACCCACGCCACCACTAGAGGGCAGCCTGACGCTTGCCTTGGACATAAAAGGACGCTGGAAAAAGCATTCAAGAGGACTCCCGATTCTGAGACGATACTGATAGGACTTAGCTGAGATGGAGCCCAAGAAGATGATGATGCCGAAGCAGATGACTTTGGACTGGGAACAGTTGTGTTCCACCCGGACTGGGTTGCTGTTGCGTTGTTGATGTAAGCGGTGGTTAGGCCTAACTCTCCCTTTATGGAAAGAGACCAGGTGGTAAACTTTCGTATTATCTTACACTGATCAGTTTCCTTAAGATTAGTCGTATACGTTATTTGTATTATAGTTGAGTTTAGATTTTGGATTCCTTGTAATGGATGGGTAGTGTAATGCTTAAGTGAAATATTGTATTATTTCTTTAAATTTGGATTATGGATTGTAATTGTAGCGGGAATGGATTAATGGAGATTTATGCTGTTATTAACGGGAACTTTAGATTGTGTTCTTTGTTTATGGAAGGGTTAAAAAGGTTTAGTATTATTTAATTTGGATTGAATTTAATATTGTAGATTGTAAAAATGTTAACTTTGGAATATGGGGTTTTACTTTATTGTATTCCTACAGGAGAACTGATTAAAGTAGTCTAGTTTATTTGTATGGCAGAATTAGTGACTTAACTGGGTTTTTAATGTTATGATTGAACAGTAGATTTAAGTATAAGCTATTTATATGATTGTTGATCTTGGATTTCGTATTAGCTTAGGGAGGTTATTCTATTTATTGAATTATGAATATTGTGTTGTTAAAGGTGATTAGAAGTGTTAATCAACTGTGGAAGTGAGATTGTTAACTTTGGATTGCTAGCAGGGCATTTGGTGCGATAGCAACACTAGCACATAAGGTACCTAAACAGTTATCTTATTATGGGAAAGTTTGGGTTAGTAGTTTTTGAGCATTTTTGGTACTGGTGTTGTGTAAGGGTTTGGGTCTTGTGTTCGTTGGCAGTGGCCAGTCCCGTTTTGAATGGCCAGTCCCGTTTGTTCGGACTGGATTTCGGGTTCTTGTGGTAGCCCGCCGGTGTTGGGTACGGTAAGTTTGCTTTGGTTTCCCACTGCAGCGACCATCCCCCTGCGACTATATGTTACACAACGAGAGGTTCATGTTTGTGACCAGTTTGCAAGATGAGGTTGTTAAGTCCCTAGTTTAGGTTTGACATCACTTGTGTATGTAGTTAATGGGGAGAATTTTGTTTAGTTGTATTTGCTTTATCATTTATTGTGCCAGTACTGTGTTCTTATCTTACGATGCTTTAGAATTGTTGTAATTGATTGGATTATTTTGTGAGGCATTTATATGTGATTGTAATCTTAGTACAGTGGGTAGATAAACCATTATCATGTTTTGGGAAAAGTTCAGTGTTTCTTATAGTGTGCATACTAGGTTCCTGTTTTGTGTAGCTTGGTGGGTGTGCGGTCTAGTGGCATAGGTGGTAGAGTCCCGTTGGGGTTCGGGTTCTCTGTGCTAGCCCGCCATTGTAGGATCCTGTATGTTGGCTTTGGTTTCCCCTTGCACTGACCAAAACTCGTGAGGTCTTTGGTAATACACGACTTGAGGTTCGTGTTGGTGATCTGTATGCATATTTTGGGTAACTTAGTCCCTTGTTAAGGTTTGATGTTATGTTTAATATAACTAATTGGGAGTTCTTTGGTTTAGACTGGTGCTAACTATTACATGATCATAAATCTGTCACTTCTTTGTTATTGATGATTGCAGTAGATTGTTATACTCTGCTTACTTACTTCTTGATTATCTTGTTAGATTGTATTTTTCTTGCTTATATTTGTAAATAAATCTTCTTTTCGCATATCAATCGGTCCCACCCTTTCTTAATTTAAGGTAGCACCCTTCCTAGGAAGGACTGCTGACGAAGTGATGTCTGAATCTAAAATCACTTCAGCACAATTAGTCCTTTAAAAATACGTGGATCTGAGTTTATTGGCCTTAATTCTAGACTATAAAATATCTTTGATAATTCTTCATACCACAGTCGAGCTGATTCCGGTAACCTGTATAAACTTTTCCTGAGTTTCAGAACATTTCCTTTCGCAATGTCCAATTGTTCTGGGGTTAACATGTATACCTCTCTGTTTAAATGTGCATGTAAGTAGGCAGTTTCAACGTCTAATAACAGAATAACAGTATCCTTGTGTTGCTGTTAAAGCTAGTAGGACTTTAACGGACTCTATTCGGACGACTGGACTGTATGATTCGTCAAAGTGCAAGCCAGCTCGTTGTCCCCTTCCATCTGCCAATAGTCGAGCCTTACATTTGATACCTCCTGACGTTCCATTTGCTCCTGTTCGGTTTAATATCCTCCATCAGGACAACTTCCCAAACCTTGTACAATTCCATGGATTTCAATTCCTTATCCATAGCTTCCAACCATTCTTTTTTATTCTCTTATTTGGTGACATCTCAATATGTTTTTGGGCTCTCTTCTATACTAATTTGTGCTATAAAATTGTCAACAGGCTTCTCTTCCCTTGACGTACGTCTTACTTCCTGTTCCCTTGACCTTTCTTCATGCGCTTCTATTTCTTATTTTCTCTCCACTTCCTGCTTCCTTTCTTTCTTCCACGCCTTTGAGTACTTGATGAACATGTCGGATTATTTTACTCTTCTATTCTCTTGTTTTCGCTATGGATCTGATTATAAACCTGGCAATTCCCTATGTTAGCGTCAACATCAACGCCAACATCAACGTCAGCATCAGGGTCTAACTCTTGTACTCCTGCTTTGACTATAGGACTCTCATCTTCATTACCAACTGTAAACGAGAGAACGGCAATGTTTTCTTCTTTGACTTCTGGTAATCCAAACTTAGTCTCTGTAAATACAACATCTCGCGAAATAATTACTTTCTCAGATTCAATGTCATAAATACAGTCGAAACCCGTTAATACAAAAACCTGATTAATACGAAAAATTTAGCTGGCCCGTCCCCGTGAATGATATTTACATGTAAATTCATCCTCTTAATACGAACCATTTTTAATTAAAGTCCGGTTAATACGAAGGAAAATTTCGGAAATTTAGTGAGAAAATAGTGATCAGAATTAAAATTCTAATAAGGTTTCGAAGTATGCAATTTTCTAAAATAAAAATTAAATGTTTACAGTTATCTATTACTACTGACTTCTAAAGAATCACATGTTCTTTCGGGCACGACGAACACCACTAATCACGTGGTGTTCACTAACGCGAATGTGATCGGTTCTGTATGAGAGCGCACTTGTTTAAAAAGAAATTGAATCACATGGCAATTTTAATCAGGAATCAATCTGTTCTCTTCGATACAGATTACACAGACTACACTACGTACTGCTACACAGCTGCTAGACCATGTCCGACATAAGGAAAAAGAAACGAAAGGATCTTTTGCTAGAAGTGAAATTAAAAATTTTAGATGCCGTTGAAAAACCAAATGCAAAAAAGGGCAGGTTGCTAAAGAATTTGAAATTCCCCCATCAACTTTGTCAACGCTAATAATAAACACTGAAAAAATAAGACCGCAAGCAGAGACAAGTGGGACACTTAAAGGAAACGGATGCAAACAGCAACACATGCGGAAATGGAACAGGCATTGCTGAAATGGTTTCAACAAGTAAGTTTACTTTTTTCTATATTGTACACGAGATCGTTCAACAGTGTCTAGATAGAAACCAAGATGGTGGAGTCAAAAGTGATGATGATCTCGGGCAAATTCAGCACTCTACTCTGTCAACACAGCGTATGATTACTATGATGGACGATCTCAAAACATTTATTTTGTATGAGGAAAATGTTCCTCCAGATTTATTTGCATTATACTCAAAAGTAAATAATGTTTTAAGCAGAAATTTTGTAATGCCATGTAGACAGACCAAAATAACAGTTTTTTACTGAAGGAACGAAATAAAAATATACGTATTTTATAATAATAATTTTTCTATGCTTATTTCGAAAGTTATCAGAGTTGATGGATAATAAGAATTCCGGATAATACGAAAAAATTTATGGTCCCGACGATTTCGTACTAATGGGTTTCGACTGTACGATATGCTTTCTTCGTAAGAGAATATCCTACGAAGATCCTAATTTACCCCTCGCATCGAATTTTCCTTTTCCAGGTTTTACATCTTTGTAACAAACGCGACACCCAAATATCCTTAAGTGTGTGCCGGACGGCTTACGCCCACACCATATCTCAATGGGCATTCTGGTTTTTCCCTTCACCTTTGTACTATCGTGTAAATAAGTTGCAGTTGCCATCGCTTCTGCCCAGAATTTCTTCGGAAGTTGACCGCAAATTAGTAACGCCCTTGCTCTATCCATAATCATTCTAACTCCTTTCTCTGCAATTCCGTTGCTTGAGGGACTGTACGGTGTGGACTGTTTCATCTGTATACCCTTCTGTTTACAGAAATTCTTCAGTTTCTCACAAACTCCCTTCCATTATCGGTGAGGATTCTGCGTCCTCTTAGTTTGTTTTTCTCTGTAGATGACCCAGTTTTTAATTTTTTCTGCAAACTCGTCTTACTGCATCAAAAAATGTCGACTGTAGCCATCAATTATGATTAAAACATATTGACTTCCACCCAGACAGCTTATCTGCATCGGGCCACAAGTGTATGTGTAGTGATTACATTATTTTATTCGATTGAGGGTCTTCTACATCTGGGAATGGTCTTCTTGTGATTTTTGACACCAAGCATGAGTCACATGTCACTTTGTCCTTGTTTAATTTTCCCAAACCATCTAGCATATCTTCTTTTACCATTGCATCAAGATTTAAGATCGGAAATATGTCCATGTCTTTGATGCCATATCATCCTGATGATCAAAGCTGCTATCATACATTCTTCAGTTCTTAGTCTTATATCATTCCTTGATTGGATCTGAATGGGAAAAGATTTATCTCTAAATTCACCTGATGCAATTATCCGTCCAGTTTGATATTCAAGAACTGTAACTCCAGTGTTCTCAAACAGGAAATGTGTCCCCTTTGCACAAGTTTAGGAACTGACAGCAGATTCTTCCTCAACTCTGGAACATATAGGACATCATCCATCCGGATTCGAGATATGTCTCCATTCACTTCGATCTGAGCTCTGATATGACCTCTCATTTCAGATATGATCTCTGTCTTTCCGCTCGCCATTTCTATGCGACATTTATCCTCTCTTAAATCCCTCATTTGATTCTCTGTGTTACACATATGTGAGGTGCAGGCTGAATCCACAATCCAATTAGTAAAAGTGTCATCATATTCATTTATATCCGCTCCCTTTTGGACGGCTGTCAAGAATGCAACTTCGCCTGATGACGCTATCAAAGAGGACTCATGTTTATCTATTAATGGTCTTTGCTTCGTAGTAGGCGATCCTCTCCTTCGGGTTCTCCTCTTATTTTGGTCCTTGTTCTTCCACGAATCTCTGGACGTATCCTTCACCTTAGACTGTACAAGTCACTCCTTCATGGTATGTCCGATTAAACCACAGGAATAACACTATCTTCCTTCGAGCTTCATTAGCATGGAATGCTTTATCCTTTCCTTCCAAGATAAGACTCCGTTCCAATCTCAGGAGAACTTCTCTGGCTTTTGTTCAGGTAATTTCTTTAATAGCTGATATTGCCGTAGTAGCCTCACTATATTTAGGTGGCAGCCCATTGAAAGTCGATGAATTCATCATCGGGAGTGTTTGAACCCACTTCAGCCAGTTCCTTACATATGCCTTTTGCTCTAGTGAAATATTCGTCAATAGTTTCCAATTCTGTCTTGTGCATACCTGAAAGTTTGTTCTTCAGACGTGACCGTCTCTGCCTATCCTGGCCGGCATAATGCAGTCCGAGATTCTCCCATATCTTTTTTACACTCACTGTGCCTCTGGGCATTCTCATTTCCTCCCAAGATATGTTCAGCATAATTATTGCATAAGCTTCATCATTTCATCTCTCCCATTCTTTCCATGCAATGACTGAATTAGTATCTGTGTCTATTTTTTCAGGTTCATCTTTCTTAAGTACTGAAAGCAGATGCTTACCTCTTAAGACGGATTCGATTCCTAGACTCCAATCTGAATAATTCTTAGCATTCAAGGGTTCAATCTTCACTTGATAACCCTCCATATCCTTGCGATATACAAACAACATTAAGAGGGAAAATATTAATGTCAATGCTGATTTCCTGTATTTTATGCTATCAAAACCTTTGCTCTGCTACCACTCTGTTGTTATTTAAATCATCAAATACAATTGTATTTTTAAAATTATGTACCATTTGCTTGAGCATGGAAAATGGTATGATAAATCAATATCTTTTAGGCATCAAAGTAGATAATAAGAGTTTTTACTTGAAGTAATAAATACTATAAATAAATAAAATCATCATTTCTTACATGTAAATCTTGTAAATCATAACATGACATCCATGTTTGCAGTTATCAGAACGAATATAAGAAGAGATATCCCATTAATTCGTCTTTTTATACAATAATAGTATTTTGGTATTTTAACAATTTGCAGCTGCTCACTCTTCAACAAACGACTGCATGTTCAGTTGTATCTTATCCGTTTACGCTATCCAGCGACATGATAGATAAACTTGCGGACAATTTACTATTACTTCCATCATTACTATCTACCGTATTGTTATCATTTAGCGCAACAGAGCCATATCCAGGATTTGGGAGGGAGGGGGGTTCCAAGCAACAGAATTGATTGGCAAGGTGCAAAATAATGGAGCAAGACATGGTAAGAAAGCAATATATAATTTTCCAACCCTGTGTTACAGAGATACAACAAAAACTTGATATTAGGAAGGTCCATTAATATTGAAATGCTTTTCAATGTCATGTGCTTGCCTTTTCTGATAAAAAGAAATATGAAATCCTGCGGGTGAAATCATGCTAGAGAGATGTCAAAGCATAAAAATGTAATATCAATAAAGCTTACTGTATAACACTGGTCAACACTGAATATTTTTCTGAAATTTAATATGTATTCTAGGGTATATCTAAGGCACTGATTACCAAGAAAATATTAGTTTAATTGTATCAGCTCTACTTTTTTATTTATACAAAATTACCATTTTCCCCAAAAATGCCAATTCTCTTATCTTTTCTAAGTTTCTTTGTTATTAAATGCTATGAAATGTACTTTTATACTATTTTCTTGAATCAACGGTTTCAGGTTGAACTCTTTGTAAACTCCAACAGTAAATAATCCATCATATAACGCTCCTCCATTGTACATATATCTTGGTGAATTCATCACTGAAATCACCAAGATATTCTGGGAATCAATCTAAATAAGAGTTCAAAGAATGAAGCTTAATTCTCATGTTGCAGCCCAGATCTTTCAAATTGGACAGCATACACTCAATTAAGAACACTTTGAATTCTTTTTGTCAATCGTGCCAATAACGATGACAACCCCTCTGGACCATCCAGGTTACACTTTTTCTTTATCACTGAAAAGCATAGCAATCATCCATCCCTCCATGATGTATGTTGACATGCTTGAATAGGCTCAGATATCAACAGTGGTTAATGTACCATTTTAACCTGCTTCACTGTCGGGATTGTTCTTAAAAGTCTGTGGATTGTGCCTTAAAATATTTTCAGGATAGAAACACTGATGTGCAAATGGCAACTCAACAGGGTCTTTCTCTGCGACAAATTCCGAGAAAACAAACGATTTCCAAGCTTAGACTCGAGTTCATTAATTGAATTCGAAAGCTTGGTTGGGTCTTTCACAAGTATCTATTTTGTGATCCATCAAAGACATCCACTTTCAATTTTTCTGTGCTTAATCCTGAAAACATGCATGAAAGAAATGCAAAACATTCACCGTTTTTTTCAAGGGCTTTTACACACCGTTTCATAATGTCAAATTTTTTATGTAGTGATGGCAATATAATGCGATCTCGATTTACAATGGGCAAATTGATAACATTTTTTTGTACCAACCATCAGTTTCTCTCTTATCAGCCACACTTTTTGAAACTTGAAAATATTCAAAACTAATGTTGTTAATGATATCAGCGCAATCAAATAACCCTAGAACTGCAAACTATACAGAGAAAAAGTTAAAAAATTTTTTGTTGACTATGTAATCTATTAATATTTTAAAGTTTATTGATAAAATTGGTAGAGACTTTACAACACAACAAAGGCAGAACAGAGTTTCCGGCTAGTTTCGCCATTTATTCCCGGCTTTATCAAGGATACACATAAGAGGACATAATCCTTTATATACAGAAAATATGGTACAGAATGAGAACATGATCGGATGAAGAAATAAGAAATAGTAAATAATATAAATTGTACAGTGGCGACATTGAAAGGAGAATGGTTGGATAAGGAACCAATAACAATGAAATTATAAGGAAACCTTGAGAGGAAAATTAATTGAAATATAAAGGAAAAATTGATGTCATGACACAAACAAAATTGAAAACGCGGACCTAGAAGAAGACTCATCCAGAGTTAACGTAAACGAAGGTATCAATAAAAAATGGAAAGGAAAGTAGATATACATATTGAAAAATTACAAGATATCAGATAAAGAATTTAAAATTGAATAAATATTAAAAACGGTTTGGCAATTGAGGAGGTGATCTGGAGAGGAGATCTTAGCTTTAAAGATCTCAATAGCTTCGAGAGTGGCAGTCTTGAATGGGTCGTTGCATAGATGGAGAATGGTCATGATTTCACTTTGCTCTTTGGGGGCATGTCCCGTGCGGGCAAAGTGGATCGCGTAGTGTGAATTATTATCTTGTTTCTTATAGGAGTCCATGTGTTCTTTGAATCGTTTATTGAAATTGCGGGTCGATAGGCCTATATAGTATTTATCGCAAACGCCACAGTTTAACCTATAAACTCCGGAATGGGAGAAATCCTCGGTGTGTGCTTGGATGGGGGGATTAAGAGAGCGAAAGCATGGGGTCGATGAGCGGTAGGAAACTTAGAGGCCGAGTGAGGAGAGGAAGGCGGAAAGGCGGTAAAATTGAAGGCTGATGAATCGCAAGGACACCCATTTCTTGGATGGGGATGGGTGAGGAGGTTTAGGGTTTAGGGTTTGAGAGGGCAAGTTTTCTTCGTAGGAGAATCCGGGAGAAGGTGCAAGTTGTGTAGCCATTTTTTAATGCAAGGGCGCATATAGTTCGGAATTCGGTGGCACGGGAAGAAGGACTGAGGGGTAACTTGAGGGCACGGTCGATGAAGAAATGGAGGGAGGCTTGTTTATGGAGAGGAGAGTGTGAAGAGGAACAATGGATTAAATTAGATGATGTGGTGGGTTTACAGTAGACAGAGAATGAAAAGCAGTGGTTGGAGGGGTCATTAGTGATGAGGATATCGAGGTATGGAACAGGGCGGTTAGATTCGGTTTCAAAGGTGAACTGGATGTGGGGTGAGAAAGTGTTGAAAAGGTTAACAATATCAACGGGTGAAGTAAAACGGTAATCAAAAATAATTAGGATATCATCAACATATCGAAAGTATGAAATAATGGTGGAGTTAGAGAGGAGGGGAGAGACAAAGGTGAGTTCAAGGTTCTGGAGGAAGACTTCGGAAAGAAAGCTACTTAATGGGAACCCCATTCCTAAACCGGATGGTTGGGAACAGCAGGTATTATTAAAGGAATGGTAATTCTGGTTAGAAATGACAGTGAGGATAGAGTTTAGGTCGAAGTAGTCATGAGCGGGAAAGGAGGACGAGAGCAGGAGGTTTCCAAGGATAGAAAGGGTTTCTGGGACAGGGATGTTAGTATATAAGTTAGTAATGTCAAGTGACATGAGGGAAAGGTATTCATAAGTGTGGAAGGAGGAGAGAGATTCAGTAAGGGTAATGGAATTTTGGACATTATAGGTGATTGGCAATAGTTTAAGGTTGAAAAGAAATGAGGAGAGGGACTTAGCAATGCGATGGGCAGGGGCGGGGGTGTAATTAACAACTGGTCTTATAGGCATATTAGGCTTGTGGATTTTGACGAGGGCATTAAGGGTAGGAGGGCGAGGGTTACGTGGAATAAGGTGTCGGGGGTATTTAAATTGGGGGGATTTGTTTACGGCAGAGATGATAGAAAAATGACATTTAAGGGTAGGATCGGAGGGTAAGATAATAAAATTATTGGATGAAAGAAAGTCACAGATCTTGGAAATATATATGGATCGGTAGAGGATAGTGGAAGCATTTCCTTTGTCGGCTTTGACGATAAGGGCATCAGCTTCGATTAATTTCTTCTTTATGGTGGAGGCGGCGGCAGTATCATTTCGTTGTTCGCAGGATATCTTGACGGACGTCGCATCGTTGTATGCTCTGCGGATGAGGTGTCCCGCAAAGGCACGGGCTGGAGGGCGATCTTGTTGGGGTAGGGCTATCGACCCGCAATTTCAATAAACGATTCAAAGAACACGTGGACTCCTACAAGAAACAAGATAATTCACACCAAGCGATCCACTTTGCCCGCACGGGACATGCCCCCAAAGAGCAAAGTGAAATCATGACCATCCTCCATCTATGCAATGACCCATTCAAGACTACCACTCTCGAAGCTATTCAAATCTTTAAAGCTAAGATCTCCTGTCCAGATCAACTCCTCAATTGCCAAACCGTTTTTGATATTTATTCAATTTTAAATTCTTTATCCGATATCTTGTAATTTTTCAATTTATATACCTACTTTCCTTTCCAATTTTTATTGATACCTTCGTTTACGTTAACTACGGATGAGTCTTCTTCTAGGTCCGCGTTTTCAATTTTGTTTGTGTCATGACATCACTTTTTCCTTTATATTTCAATTAATTTTTCTCTCAAGGTTTCCTTATAATTTCATTGTTATTGGTTCCTTATCCAACCATTCTCCTTTCAATGTCGCCACTGTACAATTTATATTATTTACTATTTGTTATTTCTTCATCCAATCATGTTCTCATTCTGTACAATATTTTCTGTATATAAAGGCTTATGTCCTCTTGTGTGTATCCTTGATAGAGCCGGGAATAAATGGCGAAACTAGTCGGAAACTCTGTTCTCCCTTTGTTGTGTTGTAAAGTCTCTATCAATTTTATCGATAGAAACAGCACTATGGACCTCTTACTGAACGATTAAATTTTATTACAAAAATGGATAAATAAAAAAGTAGTTAAAAAGTAATTGTAAAAGTAGTTTACTTTTTGTAGTACAGGGTGAGTCAAAAGTCGTAGTACACCCTGTATTTTCGAAAACCATGCAGGAATTGGGAAATCTTAATATTCCAGTAAGGTATGGGTGAGGTGGTCTATCTTTTACGGTATGTACCGAATATGGCCGCCATCTTGAAATGTAAGTCAAGTTTTTTGTTAAATGGAAAGGGGGTTGTGTGATATATCAAATAACATCAGCATTTTCTGACAATTTCATTCCTGTAAACGGATTTGAAGTAGTAGTTATGGTTCAAAAGTTACAACACATTTTGTTTGGAATTACAGCCTGGACTTTTGGTCAAGGCACATTTGAAGGCACTGAATCCAATCGTCATGCACTCGCACAAGGATTTCCACAGAAATGCTGGCACACGCTTCTTCAATGCCTTGCTGGAGATGGTGTCTGTTTCTGATTTTCTCTGCATATACGAGTTGCTTTTGTGACGGAATAATAGGGAACAGGGCGTACAACAACACAAAAATTTACTGGGACCCCTAGGAACACTAGTGTGCTCGAAGTAACACTGGAAGTCGGTGTTCCCCGTTACACGCCTAGTAACTGGTCAAGCACCAAAGTGACGGAATAACGTCTTCTTTTCACTCAATAGTACTACTAATTATGATAATCAACTATCTTAAACACTTACCTTAGCTGTTCTTAGTTACTAGAATGATAATGGCCCTTAACTCCTGTGATCGTATAGTGAATGCTTTTTATATGGCTAACCCTGTATCTTTATCTTAGCCCGTACGATACCAATATGTATTAAATCCCTTTTTAAATGTAGCTTAATATTACCGTGCCTAACAACCAACAATAATGTGAAAAGAAGGAACGTCTAAATTCTGAATAAATGAAGTCTATTTATTAAAAGCCTTGAAATGTAGTATGATAAGAGTCAACACCCTATTTTGTTTGATTAATGCGAATTACAAAATTTTACACCACTTAATATTTTATGTCTAAATAACTATCTTCTCTCACCGTGTACATTAACTAATAAACCCCAGGATACTTACTTACTTACTTTTCAAACCCGCTTATCCGTTAGGGTCGCGGGGGCAGCAGCCCGATGGAGGATCTCCAGCGATCGCGATCTTCTGCCATCAGGTGCATGTCCTCCCTGGTAATATCCAAGCGACTCGAACCCAGATTCTCCATGTAGTCTAGCCACCTGGTTCTAGGTCGACCCCTTGGTTTCTTACCCACCGGCTTGTAAAATAACAACTGCCTAGGAAGACTAGTTTGCGGCACCCGTATCACGTGCCATACCAGCGCAACTGAGATCTCTCAATGCGGAGAGGTAGCGGCTCAACACCTAAAGATTCCCTTATGGTCGAAAGATTCCCCAGGATAGAGATAAAGAAAATGGAATAAACTTAAATAGACTAAACTTAAGTAAAATTTGGATATTATCTTTTTTGCAGGAAGCACAAATAATAAAAAAAATAGCAGATAATTGTTGAAATAGACTATTATCTTCCTTCAATTACTTAATCAAACAACAATATTACCACCCCGGAACAATTTCTGGTCTCGTTAACCCCTTCCTCTTTATGAGATAGGCCTAAACGCTAAACACGTGCTTATTAATAAATTTACCTATAATGTTACAAATTAAGCCTAATTATCACAGTAAACTGACAAATATGCATAGGATACTTTAAAGGAGACTATGTCTTAATTTCCAATTAGATGAATAAATAGTTGTATTGAATGTTTCTGCTGTTGGAATGTCAAAGGTCTCTAGAGCTCGTTGGGGCATGTATCCGTATACGAAAATTTCAAAAGTACTTATCTGTAGCCGTCTTAACTCGTATTTTACGTCGCTGTGTACCACGATTGTGTTCCCTGGAGGTTTCCCGCTTTTCCTTGCCTGCCGCTGGTTTCAGTCGTCCTTTCTCCCGTCTGGTTTCCAACGCCGTGTTGACTGCTTGACTGACGCCTCATGGTTTCCCAGTTTAGAACTCGGGCCCCGTGCTTGCTATGCCACCACAAGCTGCCCTCGACCGTTCTACCCCGCTGGAAAACTGCTGGTCCTTCTTGTCGCACCACTTAAGTCATCCACATTGCCTTGACTAGGTGCTGCACACACCTCTGGTCGTCACGTTAGCCGTCGGGAACGCTGCTTACAGCGACATGATTGGGGCTAAGGACGGGCTAAATTGCGCTCCATCAGTTTCTACCGAGTGATATTGACTTGGCACTTTTCTTTAGAGAAGACACTTTTGTACTTATATCTCTCACTGGCTGGAAGCTGTCTGATCTCCTTTCTTTTTCACTATCTCCCATGATCACCTTTTTTTTCACTGCATTTTGGGTTGTTACCAATTACGTGTATCCAATCATCTCCTTCAAATTTCCCGCTCCCGTTCCCTCCTTATCATTATGACTCATCCCTTCCCCCTTCTTATCAGTAAAGTTTATCTCCCGGATTTTTCTAGATTTTTGTTTTTTTGTTTTTTAACTCCACGTGTTTAAAATCTAGGCCTATGTTTTTAATGTTATAATAAATAAATTCATAAAACGTTGTTTCAAGCAATATTATATTATTTTCTAATTAACATTCGCAAAATTTTCTATTTTCTTATCCTTATTTTACTACGTTCCTTCTTTTCTCCGTCATTATTGTAGACCTCCCCGCCCCCCCTGTGGTTTCTTACTTTAACCCTGGAGTTTGGAATTCTTTAATAACAGAGATATGGCTTCTGAATGCCATATCTTTGTGCATGTAAATTTTTTGCTAATAAAGTTATATGTCACACTTTAAATGACCCCACAGATAAAAGTCAAGTGGTGTGAGATCAGGTGATCCGGGTGGCCATTCCACAGCACCACGGTGGCCAATCCAATGACCAGGAAATTGAACATCTAACCACTGACGAACATCTGCAACTTTGTGTGGTGGAGCCCCATCATGTTGAAAGTAAGAGGGAAAGCTGCCATCTTCATTCAAAAGTGAAGGAAACACCACTTCTTGCAGAATTTCCAGGTAGCATGGAGCATTTAGGTTTCTGGTCAATGAAAATGGGTCCAATAACACGGTACCCCAAATTCCACACCACATCATAACCTTTACATCACCAACTACCTTGGAAGGTTCCATCCAGTGTGGATTGTGGTCATTGCAATACCTGTGGTTGTGACGGTTGAATTCACCACTGACATAAAAGTTTGCCTCATCACTGAACAAGATACGAGGGTTGTACCAAAAGTAAGGTTCCCAAAGAGCTACAGCCTCGAGGGAAGGTGCTAGGCTAAATCCGACAACAGTGCCGTGCGCAGTGGTTCCCGCACTCTCGAGCCCCACTTTCGAGCGATTCCTACGGCGCTCAGTTTTCGCTTGGCAGCCGTCAGAGATGGAAGTGTTGATCGCCGCTCCCGCCAAGTGCGAGGTTCGAGCAGTAATTCGGTTTCTCCACGCAAGGAAGTTACCGCCCGTGGAGATTCATCGGCTACTGACTGAGGTTTATGGTGAAAAGTGCATGTCCGTTCAGCACGTCCGAAAATGGTGCAGGGCTTTTGCTGGGGTTGCACGGAAGTTCACGATGAAGAATGGAGTGGAAGACCGCCGGTTTCGGATTCGATTGCCCAGAAGATCAACAGTGAGCTGCTGAAAGATCGGAGGGTCACTGTCCGTGAACTTGTTGAACGCATTCCTGAAGCTTCCCACGGCACAATTGAAAGAACGGATTGGCGGGAGACTTCTTCGACTTAGGAATACAAAAGCTGGAGCACCGTCTTCAAAAGTGTGTCGAAAAAAATGGAGTGTAAGCTTTTCAACGATGTATAAATTAATAACAATAAACAATGTTTTCTACTTGTAAAAAATATGGGAACCTTACTTTTGGTACAACCCTCGTACCTTGTGCAAAAGAGGGATCTTGTCGATGTTGCTCTAGGGCCCACGTGCAAAGCTGCATACGTCTGTCTGAGTCATCCTCTGCTAGGTGCTGGAGTATCTGAATCTTGAATGGATGCCATTGATGAGCATGAAGGATTCGTGCAATCGATGACTGGCTGATTTCACATTCTGCTGATAAACGTCGTGTGCTGCGTTTTGGGTTATTAACAAAGGACGCCAAAACCATTGTTGAGGTTGCCTCGTCAGAAGCACTTACTGGACGGCCACTCCGTGCCTTGTCAACCACAGTCCCAGTTTCTCGGAATTTTAATTAAGCACCTGACAGTGTTGTGTGAAATTGGAAGTCTTTCTGGGTGCCGGTTGTTAAAATCTGCAGCTATGACAAGGAAACGTCGTACTCCAGACCTCAATTCTCTCCTTCGTGGTCAAAGCCATCTTCATTTACCTGCTACAAAATGAAACAAAATGTGTTGTAACTTTTGAACCATAACTGCTACTTCAAATCTGCTTACAGGAATGAAATTGGCAGAAAATGCTGATGTTATTTGATAAATCACACGACCCCCTTTCCATTTAAATAAATTGACCTAGATTTAAGATGGCTGATTTCAAAATGGTAGCCATGTTCGGTACATACCGTAAAAGATAAACCATTTCACCCATCCCTTACTGGAATATTCAGATTTCCCAATTTCTGAAAGGTTTTTGAAGTTAAGCATGAAGTTATAATTACTTAATTAAAAAAGAAATTGCAAAGCAATTGTAATTACTAATTTTTAAAATAGTTAGTAGTTGTAGTTAAACTACCTTTAAAGTAATTATAGCTGCTGCCACATAAGTTGAACGATCTTTTTGACATGCGCAGTAAACCTTCTCATTAATATGCTTTGTCTGGATTTTACCCATGATGCACTTGGTCTACTATAGTAAAGGCAGAGATATAGTTGAAACGTGGAAAGCTTATTAAAAGTCATAATACACTGGGTGAGCTTATTATTATAACCACCTGACATTTTTATGCAAATGAGCACACGGACGTCGCCACAATGTGGCTAGCGGGCCGGACCAATATAAAAAGGGAAGCTGAGTGTCGTCGACAACATTGGATGTGTTCCACTCTTCAACTATGAGTAAACGATGCGATTTAACAGCATTCGAACGCAGTATGATTGTAGGTGCTCGGAGCTATGGAGCAAGTATCAGCGGAACAGCAGCATTCGTGGGGTGCTCAAGAGCATTCCTTGAAGTATTTAAAGACTGGACAGTTAGCCAGAAAACGGGTCTGAATGTTCACGTTGTGGCCGCCCACGGATGGTTGATGATCGGACAGAACGGAGACTGTCATGACTGGTAAAGGATAACAGAAGGGCAACTGTGCATCAAATCCTGCTGACCTTAATCAGGGGTCTTCCAAAACGGTCTCTGAATGCACTGTCCACCGCACACTGCATCGCACACCTTTGCTGTCTGCAGCCAACATGCAGAAACTACTCCAATTTGCTCAGGAGCACAAGGACTGGACTATTGAGCAGTGGAAACAAATCATGTGGTCTGACGAGTCACGATTCCAGTTACATTATGCAGACGGCCGCGTGAGAATCTGGTGGAAACAGCACGAAAGCATGGGCCCTGCATGCATGAGTACAACCCTTCAGGCCGATGCGAGTAGTGTTATAGTCTGGGGAATGTTTTTTTGGCATGCATTGGACCCGTTAATACGTGTTGAACAACGTCTGGATGGTACAGCATACCTCTGTATCGTCGCCGATCAAGTCCACCCTGTCATGTTGATGGCGTACCCCAATGGAGATGGCTACTTCCAGCAAGACAATGCGCCATGCCACAGAGCTCGTATTGTGCAGGAGTGGTTCCAGGAACATGAGGGGGACTTTACCTTACTTCGGTGGCCCCACAATCCCGAGATCTCACTCCATTTGAGAATTTGTGGGACGAAGTCAAACGAACCATCAGACGGCTGGATCCACCACCGACCAATCTAGCACAACTAGACAGTGCTATCCATCGGGCATGGTGTCAGATTCCTCCCACCACCTTCCAACATCTCGTGGAATCAATGCCACGAAGAATCACCGCAGTATTAAAGGCAAAAGGTAGCCCAACGAGATACTGACAGGGTGGTCATAATAATATGCTCACTCAGTGTATAAAACAAATTGCCTTCCAATCGACTATTCTGCGTAATCTTTTAATTTATTAATTTCATTTATCTATTTAAAAAAAAAAACGAAAATAGAAACTAATTATAAATACGAAAACAATGTTTCGAAAACGAAAGCGGATGCTTTCATGGAATAACTAAGCGATTACTTCCCATTAACGTCTATTAGCTGGCATTAAAAATGACATCATCCTGTCGTTCAACTTATGTGGCGGCAGCTATAGTGCCCATCACCACTTTTAGACAACTGTTTAATTCATGTTTTCTTTAATCAGTCCTCCAAAATTTCAGTTTAATCGATGACCAGTTCAGCAGGCATCCATTTTAAGCTCTTAGAGAAAGTGGAAGTTGAGATAGGTGCAGACATGTGCATTAACGATCAGTAATAACAATATTTATGTATAAAGTTGATAAATAAAACGATTTTGAACCCGTCAAATAACGTTTAATTTCCTTTTAAAAATAACGAAAATTTTTCTTGGAATGTCTATAATGAGTGACTAACAACGTTTGAGAGACTAACAACGTCATCGATGAGAGTGCTGAACTTTTCAATATAGACATAATGTTAAGAGTATACCGGATGATCCAAAAGTGTGTTACATAATTTTACATTGTTAATGACATTTTCAGTGTTTGCTTTCCAGCAATTCAATGCTTTCATAAGAATCACAAGGCACGGGCAAACAATTGTTTTGCTAAAGAATTTGTCACGGTAAAACAATTACTAATAAGTCTTGTTAGGATGAAGCAATCTGAAACAAAATAACAATAATGAATAGCTCAAGATAGGTCCACGAAGCTTTTATAATATGCCGCAACTCAGATGTTAAATTATTGATGGAAAACAGGAAAGAAAATTCCACAGCCTGGGTTTCATGAAAAAATGTAACACACTTTTAGATCACCTGTTATACTAAAAATTTTCAGACACCTGTTAAAAAAACAGTTTTTAATCGTATGGGCATGAAAAATGCACCAATTGAAAGAAAAAATTGGAATGCAGTATGTTTTTGTTTGTGTGCTGCTATCTATGTATATTTCTGTGAGAGCTGCATAAAATCGTGTTCCCATGTTAAAGAATAGGGCAGTCGTGCTTAGCTGTCACAGAGGCAGACTTCCTAGATTCCTGGATATGTTTCCTAAAAGAAGTTCACACCCAGGAGGAACATTGGGAGTAAACCTTATCCATACTATCATCTGTAGTGAATGTACTTGATCCTTGTGAACCCAATGAGGATTTTCTGTGTCCCAATTGCAACAATTCTGTGTTCACTGTTCTGTAGAAAAGGAAATAGGCCTCTTCACTCCACAGGATGTTGTCAAGCCCATATGTGCCAGAAATGTCAAACCAAACTAATGTCAAAGGCTAGCGTTGCCAGATTGCAACCCGTGGAGATAATGGAGCTTGCAAGGTCAAGCACACATTGATTTGTGCAAAACCTCCACACTTATGTGTATTTTATGCCTAACTGTCCTGCTATGTCACGAGCACTGCACATTTTGCTTGCATTCTCTGATGATTGCTCAACAATTGCCATTGCAACAGAGCTTCCTAATGCCTTAAACGTCAAACCATGCGTCACAGGCCAGAAATTGTCAGTGGGCCTCGATTAAATTGTGACATAAAAATTATGTCCCTACGGATCTCATTTAAAATTAGATCTGTGTATTTCATTTTATGGGCTTTTTATTAATTTTCCTTTCACTTTCTGTCCTGTCAATCATCGATTATAGTTTTATTCAACTTTATTAACCTCCTCAATTTAAGTTTCTATCACAAAACTTCCAAGGTATTTTGTAATTCTCTACTTCTGTTTATTTGCTTAAGTCTTATTCTCAAAACGATTGCTCTCATTTTGTTTTTGTTTCATCCTGCTTGCCCAGGCAAAGAAGGGAGAAAGGGGGGGGGGCATTAGTATGTTGCCTTACCATAGACCAGCCTCGGTGGCTCAGTGGTTGCGTGATCGCTTCTGATGCCAGAGGACGATGAGGATTTTTTTCAGGAGGAAAATCCTGAAATCACGCACTTCCTTTGGAAAAGAAGTATAGCTGTTGGTCCCATGTAGTCTTTTGCCAGCTACACGTTAAAGAACCTTTGCGAGGCAAAATTTGTGGCCCCTATAACGCTATCCTGAAATTAACATTGCAGTTGAAAAGGACGTTAATACCAAACAAAACAAACCAAACCAAACCATCGCAACAGAAACATCCCGTTTTGGAGTATTAACAAAAGAGGGGAGATCAACTGGCATCGGTGTTGGGGAACCTCAGAAACTGGCCAATAAAAAGCCAGGAAAGAGGCAAAGAAGAGGGAATACTTGTCACTCGTAATTGGGTATAAAAAGGGATTTTTTTTCATAAATTATCAATCAACATACGCAGACATGCTTTATGAGAAGCTCAACGTAAGCTTTTTGGAAAGCTACGAGAGTGTGTGTGGCAATGCCTGATGTGATCAGACGGCAGGGTGGCGAATGAGCATCAGGTAGATGTGGCTGACAAGAACACGCATCGAATCATATGTGTTTAGCTGTGCCAAACAATGGAAACATACAAGGGACGTTCTGTCAGAGAAGGACAATTTGAGCAGCGGACTCAAAGACAGATTTTCTTTGGAACAGTGTTCCAAGAGAGACAACTGAGTGGTGTATAGTGGTAACGCAACGAGCGGCGAACGGAAGGATGGTGGTAAACACGTGAACAGCGAGTGAAGACTTCAGCTTCTCGTGAGAGGGGTAGCAGTTGGAAGCGTTCAACAGGCAGTAAACTCAGGCAAGTCAGCTTTCACGGGAGCATAGTGAAACTGATGGGGTGCCTGTAGCCATTGAACGGCGATAACTATTAGAGAGCTGCGTCGACAAACAAACCTGCAAGGCTTCTCCATTGGAGCAAACCATGTGATGCAATGAAGCTGTTCATCACTATACAACACAAGCGTGTGAAGACAAGGACATCAAAGTGAAAGATAAGTGTATACAGTGTTTAATATTACTGACCCCTCGCGTGTGTTTAGTCTTAGAACTTCATTTTTAAAATACTTGTTTTGAACAATTTAAGAGTATCCTTTTCATAATTAAGTGACTTTATTTAAATTCCATCATTAAATCTCCTTATTGGTATGAGAGCAATTAATTTTAATTCATTTTAAAGCAACTTGCTGCTTGGAAATAACTGAGGCGCAGGCGCACTACTTCAAGTACGAGAGTTATTCGGAAAGTAAGGTTCGTTTTATAATAAAAACAAAGCTACTATATATATTTTCAAATTTTTTTCTTTACCAGATTCTATGTACCTTCAACTATTTATCCCACATAGTTTTCAAGTTTATTTAAACACTTGTCATAGGGGAGAGGCCGTGGCCTGGTGGGCTCTCACTGAAAGACAACTTCAGTGAAGTTAAGCAAATATCAGGCACGGCTAGTCACTGGATGGGCGACTCATCAGTGACTCAGGATCTTCACCCCCCCCCCAGCTGTTGTGACCATCATACAGCAGTCGTTAATCAAGGTCCATCCAGAGACCCAACTCGTCGGCCTCAGGTCATACTGGCTCTGGAAGGATGTATTGGATTACGATGAATTAAAAATAAAAGGTTTCATAAATATTCAAATAGTACTCAATGTACTTCCGCATGATCACTTCGTAGAAGCTGCCGCTGGTGAAGAAAGTCACGCAGTTTTCACTTATTCGTCATCACTAAAATGCAGGCTGCCAATGAACTCCTTTAGATTCTGGAACAGGTGGTAGCCACTGGGTGCGAGGTATGGACGGTAAGGCGGGTGGTCAAGTTGTTCCGAACTAATCGGATCTTTTGACCACCCACCTTACAGTCCGGCCCTCGCGTCCAGTGGCTACCACCTGTTCCGGGATCTACAGATCATTTCAATGACGTTTTTCACTGGCGGCAGCTTCTATGAAGTGATCATGCGGAAGTACATTGACTGCTATGACAAGTACTTAAATAAACTTGGAAACTCTATGGAAAAATAGTTAAAGGTACATAGAAAGTGGTAAAGAAAAAAATTTGAAAATATATATAGTAGTTTTGTTTTTATTGCAAAACGAACCTTACTATCCGAATAACCCTCGTACATGAAATAGTGCGCCTGCACCTCAGTTATTTCCAAGCAGCAAGTTGCTTAAAAATCAATCTGACCTAGGTATTCACATGAAGTGGAAAGCAGTTTGAAAATCTGCTCGCTTCATGCCATTAATTCATATCAGTTTTCTGTGTAGGATAGCTTGAGCTTGAAAACCCACACGCAAAACGCTAAAAGCTTCAAGCAAAAATGAAGAGCTATGGGAATGCACCTTAAGGTGCGGCCTAGCAAACTCACACCATTGTGCTATCAAATCTGCTGTTGGGATCAGACATTCTTTTATACAGTTATGAAAATGAGGGTCATTGTTGTTGGGAGTGCCACATCTCACCCTCGTGGGCGGTGGAGAACAACATGTTATTATTCTCAATATCTCTTTCCCATGTTCTGAATAGAATACACTCTAACTTGGAAGCCATTCAACCCACCAGTCACCTTGCTACACAGCTCTGAATAGGGATACTGTAATTTGAATTACACTGTATAATTATTTTCTAGCTTCCAGTTTTTTATTTTTTGTCTTGGATTGCTTGAGGATGAAGACGTCATCTTCAAAATGTGTATCTGGTATTTCTCTTTTTTCTTTGTGGATTAAAGATTATCACTTTCAGTTAACTCCTTTTTTGCTTATTATTAAAAATATTCCAAATAAAGGTCCTTGATGCAATTTATTTTAATGGCCTTTGGAACAAATACATGTACTGTAAAATAATCTTAACATGATCTTTGAAATTTATTTAACATATTCCTTTGAACAAGTCTGAATGAGAGCCCTATTGTTAATTTGGAGTGAAGCACAGACATACATATAAACTGCCCATGATATAATTATTCAGTGGAATAAAAAAAATAATTGATAACGTATTTTTTCCTCTTTCAACAAAATATTTTTCTCCATGGCTCCCAAGCTTGGTGCAAAGCCGTTTCGTGGTTCTCTTTTCCTTTCTTCTGGATGTGAATGTTTGCTGATAAAAAGCGTTTTGCATCTTCAATTGTGACTTCAGATAATGAAGGACAAGCTGCAATTAGCAAAATAAAATAAAATAAGCCAACCAGCATTACTGCAATTAATATTCAAAATTTACTTAAATAATTCATAGTTAAAAATTACTAAAACTCCCTAAACATTCCATTTCAGGTAAAACAAGTTTAACATGGCTAGCAGATTATTGTAACTGTGGAATAAAAATTGAATTTTAAAAATATAACATACATTACTTTGGGAGTGAACCATGTTAAAGATTTTTTAAACAACTACCTTCAGCCATGCAAATAACTTAATTAAATAACATTTGCACAGAAAATAATCCAATACAAATGTTTGGAGAACCTTCCTCTATACTATGTATCCACCCTGATGACTGCTGGGATTTAGAAGATGAAGCAGTGCTTGCGATCTTTCACAATCAGGTGCATGTCCTTAAAGGTAATATCCAAGTGATTTGAACCTGGTAGATTCTCCATGTAGTCTAGCTATCTGGTTCAAGGTTGACCCCTTGGTCTCTTATCCACTGGTTTGGAAAATAGTAATTACCTAGGAAGACCACTTTGTGGCCTCTGTATCACATGGCAATAGCAAAGCAACTGAGTCCTCTCAATGCAGGGAAGTAGTGGCTCAACACTTGAGGACTCCCTTATGATGTTGTGTGGACTCTATCTAGTAGGGTAACATCTGCCACACCTCTCAGGAATTTCATTTCGGTTGCTTGCACCAGCAATCGCACTCTTTCAGTCATTACCCAAGACTTGTGATCATAAGTGGGTCATTCCACGTCAATTCAAGCAGAAATTTTATAGTTTTGGCACTGACCTTTCGGAATTTAATGAAATTTGGTATATATACAATTGCCCTAGGGAGTTGGTAATAAATGCCAAATATTATTATGTTTTTCATTTTTATGGAAGTTACAGACATTCAAAATTTTCGAAATTTGAATGGGGGCCTTATCTATGAAGTACTGTAACTTTGGTTGTATTTTACTTAGGAAGATGTGATTGATGAAATATGAAAGCTCTTTAACTATAGATTCTACACAAAATTTTTAAAATGATATTACGCATACGCAAATATTTCAATGTAACAAAAATATTTTATTTATGCAAATTTCTCAAATGGTGAGTATTTTTTTCGTTAAAAAATTATTATCTTACACATACTTTCATAAAAACAATACAAAAAATTGAAGTTCCTTTTTGAAGATACTAATTTTTAAAGTTCGTGTCCCAATCCACATACATCCGTTTATGTTACAGTTCTTCAGATGGACAAGGCATCCTAAGGAATATAACTTTTGTAGTAAATCCGATTGTCTTAAACATTCTACAGCTGTTTTTTATTCCTTTCAATGTGAACTCATTAAGTTTTTTAAAGAAAATTCAATAAATGTAGAGAAGATATGAGGGTTGATTGAAAAGTAATACCTCCATGGCTGTAACTTTTATATTTGTTAACCGATTTTCAAAATTCTTTTTGTATCTGAGACTTACATTAGTCCTCTATGTAATGCACTATTCTCTTTTCGACATTATTCCCATCCCTTTCCACACACTGCACCAACATGTGACCACTCGGGTGAAGCCGTCGAAGAGGTAGTCTGGGGTTGTTGTCAACACCAGGATTGAATGGCAGTTTGGACCATCTTCTGCATCACGATAATGCTCGCCTGCAAACAATCGTCACATACTGGAGGTGCTGCAGCACCTACAGTTCAAAGATGAAAAACTGCAGTTCAAATATGAAAGATCTTGCACCTTGTGACTTTCACCACTTCCCAAAGAAGAAAAAGCACCTTAAGGGACATTCAATCCCTGATGACGAGATAAAAGAGCAGTTGCACATTGAGAAACACTCTGCTCAATATGGCTGGTGAGATTTGCTGAACTTCAGTTGTGATTCCTCCTTCAGCTCAGGCAAAGTGTGTGGATTGTTTCCATACATTTTACCTTTCAGGGCACCCCATAGAAAGAAATCGAGAGGTGTGTGGTCCAGCAAGCGTGCAGGCAGGCCAGATGCCACGCGAGATGATTCAATCAGCAAAGACGCCTTGCAGAAAGTGCATTGATGTGTCTGCTCTACCGTGTCCATGCACTACTGCACACTAACTTTTGAATCACCCTGTATAATCAACTTTTGCTGCCTCTGCAATTCATCTTGTCCTTCAGAGTAACTCAGAAGTGACTGACTCTGAGGAAGTGTAAAGTAAATATACTTTCTTTACTACTAACAATTCGACATCATAATGCAAATTTATATTTTCTTACTAAATTATCTTCTTATTTAACAGGTGCTCAATACTTTTCTGACTTCTGAAAAAAAAAAACTGAAGTTATAAGAAACATTTTTCCTATTGATATAATTATTATTGTAATGCTACTATTGATTTTACTTTTTTGTATAATTATAATTAATAATACTATTTATATAAATAATAAAACGTAAATAAATGAATGGTCCCAAGGTTACACGCTTTCTTTTCCCTGTACGAGTAGTCAAGCCCCTACTGCCTGACTCCCGCTGCTTGGAGCTAAAGCTTTAAAAATTAATATCTTCAAAAAGGAGCAAAACACAGTTCTGAATTTTTTTGTATTGTTTTTATGAAAGTATGTGTAAGATATTAATAATTTTTAACGATAAAAAAATACCCACCATTTGAGAAATTTGCATAAATAAAATATTTTTATTGAATTCAAATATTTGCATATGCATAATATAATTTTAAAAATTTCATTTAGAATCTACAGTTAAAGAGCTTTCATATCTCATCTATCACATTTTTCTAAGTAAAATACAACTGAAGTTATAGTACTTCATAGATAACGCCCCCACTCAAATTTCGAAAATTTTAAATGTCCTTAACTACCATAAAAATGAAAAAAAAAATAGTTGGCATTCATTACCAACTTCCTAGGGCAATTGTGTTTACCAAATTTCATTAAAATCCGAGAGGCCAGTGCTTGCCTGAACTGACATGGAATGACCCGAGTGAGATTGGGGACAAAGACAGACTTGAAAACAGCCAGTTTGGATGTTACCTCAGAATGCTATAGTACACATTGCATCTGACACAGCTTTCTGCACTGATCTGAGCATCCAATTCTCTACCCTGACAAAGTTTTATACAATTCAAGAATGAAAAAGAAAGAGTTTGATCATTAAGGAAACCTGTAGTTACTAGGATTATGTGTGGTTGCTAAGAAAACCTCTGATTGGTAAGGAAAGGCATAGTTCTAAATGAATAAAACTGAAATACTGAAAGGTTATAACTGATGATAATTCTAGTAAATCAAAATTATACAAAAAAGTATAACTGGGGCAATTGTCCGAGTAAGTAAAACAAGGGCAAATGTCCACAATTGAAACCAAGAATAAAGAGGTATGTGGATAATCGTAATTAAGTATAAAGAAGTGCTCTTTTGTTGTGGTAAAAGAGCACTTCTTTATACTTAACTGAAAGGTTAAATTGAGAGAGTAGTAATTCTTCACGATCGTCTCTTTCCGAGGGCCCATTTAAGTAGGCCAAAGTCACATAATTCATAGGTGATGCATCCGATGACTTGTTAAGTATGTCGGTCAATGGAATGGAGCAGATTCCAGTATATTCTTGCTTGCGTTCCAGGAGCAGTCGAGTTGACGTGTCGGTATGACTCGATGCTTTAAGGCCCATTCACAATGGTTGGTCAAATGACAGTTGGCGACGAACATAATTGCACATGTGCAGTTTATTCACTTCCATAAACACATTGGAAAATGTTCAACTTTTCTCAACTGATGGATGGTCTTTATCCAATCACACCGGAGGAAAGGAAAATGGCCGAGGATAAAATTGCCACTGCTAGCCTAGCTATAGATAATTATTAAAAAGACTACTTTTTAAATGGAGAAATATTTTGATTATATGCTGATTTAATTAATTAAAAGGATTCGTTAATTTATAGGAACTGATTCTGAATATTTTAATTTCGTTTAAGAAGTTAGATCGCGAAATTAAACACGATCAGCACTTCTGTGACTGATCTCAGTGTGGTTTTGTTTTTTTATTTCTGTGTGGTATACTGTTGTCTTAAAAGTTATCTTCATTTTACTGCCAGTTTCTTGTTGGAATAAATAGTGGGAGTGTGAGCCCCTGTGTGAGCTTTTTTGTTTTGTCTTGTATGGCGTTTTGCTTTTTGTGAGTGCTATATTTTAATTTTTTATGCTGAATCGTTACATTTTATTGCATTCGTTAATGTCTTAATTTTAAGCGACTCTCATTATTTGTATAGATTAGGGAAGCTGTAACAATGCTGGCTGTTGATCTGCTTCAAAGCGTTTGTTTTTACAGCTTTTCTCGCAACTCGATGAGCAACAAAGGCAAGGAGTATTGCCGTTTGTTGAGAGAGAGAGAGAGAGAGAGAGAGAGAGAGATGTGGTTACTATGTGTTGAGCAGGGAATCCGCTCGCCCGTTCGTCGTTCACTGGAGATTTTTTTTTTCGCCCAAGATGAGTTCGATGAAAAGTTTTCTTGCTAAAAGGAAAAATGGAATTTACCGTTTTCTTTTGCAACCAATTATGTCTGGTTGCAAATACAGGTGATTCTGTCCTGTTGAATGAATGTACAGTTGAAATTCACTAGAAACACGACCTGTTCAAACGCTTTACAAAAGGAGTTGTGCCTCCCCAATGTTCTTCTGTTCCGTAAAATCGTCCGAGTTCAGAAAACATCAAAAAGCATCCGTCATGCTAGTTGATGAGACCGCTCTTTTTATTTTACTTTGTCCCGATATTGGTAGTTTTTTAAATAAAAAACAGGTTAGCTCAAACATAGAACGGAACAGTTTGTCCACGATTTTGTGCACTGCCTGATGTTTGCTGTTAACGTTCTTACGGTAACTACCGCATAGTTGCGTCTGTATAAAAGTAATTCATAGTTTTCAACACGAGTGAATAACAGTGCCAGTTTATTGTACCTGGAATGGACCATGTCCGCTATAATATGAGTATAAGGTGGTATTAAATGTTCACCTGGTTCGCCTTGTAGAGTTTAGATTTCAGAATCATATTGCCTGCTTAAAATTCCCATGATACTATCCGGCTATATGTCTGGGGCTTTGTAAGGTGGAGCTTAGTACATGAGGCTGGTTACCGGTTGATTCAGAGCAGTGTCAGGATCCAATTGTGTGATTCTAATTAACCTGTTGTCAAAACAACTTCGAAGACGTTTGAGGACGCAATAAAATGCACAATGGAGTCCGAGGAGCTCGAGCGGGGCCACCATGGCGAAGCAGTGGTGTCGAGCTAGATGCCAGCCCTCCGGAATGTGACAATGTGGAATTGGCAGCAGCTCTGTGCCTGAAGAAGCACGGAAAAGATCTCACTGGCGGAACTGTTGAGAGAGAGTGCTCATGTAAACAAGAGATTCAGGAATTAAGGGGAATGTTGGAGAAAGTATTGAAGGAAGGGGTCGGGACTGCACGTGCTCTGAAGAGGGAGATCAAGTATTTTCTGTGTGTGGCCCCAGGGCATTATGCCCGCAGCTGCCAGAAGGCTAAGCAGAAAGAGTCTGCTCAGGTGGCTCCAGAGGAAAATAGACCAATCGTCCTGAAGAGAGGGAAAGATAGCCTATACAGAGTGCACGTGCAGATCCAGGGGCAGTTAGTTGACACGTTGGTCGACAGTGGGTCGCAGGTCTCTTTTATTGATGAGGAGCTATGCCATCAATTGCCGCAGGCCCCCATCCGTGACGCCGATACGATGGTGCGAGGAGTGAATGGTGGGTGTATTCATATCAGGCACAAAGTCACGCTAGATGTGAAGATCCAGGGAAGGGCATTGCCCCGTTGTGACTTCTTGCTTCACTTCTTTGCAAACAGGCCCTACGATGGCATCCTGGGTACTGATGGAGTGTCTTTTATTTGTTCCGCTGTTACTGTGATCAAAGGAGCAGACGCGAAATTGGACAGTGGGGGAATGGCTAATAATAGCCTGCTTCAGGGAACTCCACGTGGGCACAAGGAGGAAACTGTGAGGCATGGGAGCCTTGACACGTCCGTGGTGCAAGGGTCATTGCACCCTGGTGCTTGGGTGATGAGCTCTAGTGGAGGTAGTTCGTCTGGTTGTGCCTTTGGTCCATTTAGGGTGATGTGGTCTTTGCCTGGAAACAAGGTGCAGGTTATGGGGCTGAACTTTTGCGACACCCAGGTTGTCAAAAAAGATAGGGTGTCGGTGTTGGAAGCCAGGCATAAGAGAGATGAAGAGATGGCATGTAGTGAACATGGCCCAGAGTCACGAGATATCGCCGTGAGTAAGGAGGGAATGGTGCCTTGTATAGTTATGTTTTAGGTGTGGGGTCCCAGGGCATTATGCCCGCAGCTGCCAGAAGGCTAAGACCTAATTGGTTGCGAGCACTGAATGCGAAATAAAGAAAACTGCAGACAGGTCCTTGGGGCCCAATGGTGCATTGGGTCAGGAGTCCACAAAGTCAAACATGAGAGAAATTAATCACGTTAATAGCGTTGCTGATGCTGCACCGACGGGGGCTGTAGAATAGGTGTGGGACACGTTGCGGCGAGGGTTGCGCGCTCGGGTCTGACTAGAGATCGGCAGAACCTGAATACAGAATAGGGTTCGAAAAAAGCAAATAACCAAGTTGGCATCCTCAAAGTGGGAGATGGCTGATGCTTTTGGCAAGCGACACAACGGGATTCTGCGATTTGGAGTTTTAACATAAAAGAACACAGTTCATTTATGTTTTTCTTTAGGGGTAGCGTATGTGATTGATATCATTGTGGTTTTTTTTTCTTCTTATTTTTGTGTGGTATACTGTTGTCTTATGAGTTATTTTCGTTTTACTGCTAGTTTCTTGTTGGAATAAATTGTGGGGGCGTGAGCCCTTATGTGAGCGTTTTTGTTGTATGGCGTTTTGCTTTTTGTGAGTGCTGTGTTTTGAGTTTTTATGCTGAGTCGTTAGATTTTATTGCATTTCGTTAATGTCTTAATTTTAAGCAACTCATTATTGGTATAAGGTAGAGAAGCTGTAACAATGCTGGCTTTTGATCTGCTGCAAAGCGTTTGTTGTTACAGCTTTTCTTGCAACTCGATGAGCAACAAAGGCAAAGAGTTTTACCGTTCGTTGAGAGAGAGAGAGATGTGGTTACTATGTGTCGTGCAGGGAAGCCGCTCGCCCGTTCGTCGTTCGCTGGAGATTTTTTTTTTCTTCGCCCAAGATGAGTTCGATGAAAAGTAATTTTGGCTAAAAGGAAAAATGGAAGTTGGCGTTTTCTTTTGCAACCAATTACGTTCGGTTACAAATACAGGTGATTCTGTCCTGTTGAGTGTATGTACAGTTGAAATTCACTAGAAACACGACCTGTTCGAACGCTTTACAAAAGGAGTTGTGCCTCCCGAATGTTGTTTGGTTCCGGAAAATCGAACAAAGACGATCGTCTGAGTTGAGAAAACATCAAAAAGCACCCGTCGTGCTAGTTGGTGAGACTGCTCTTTTTATTTTACTTTGTCCCAATATTTAAAAAAAAACAAAGCAGGTTAGCTCAAACATAGAATTTGTTTGTCCACGATTTTGTGCACTGGCCGATGTTTGCTGTTAAGGCTCTTAATTACCACATAGTTGCGTCTGTATAAAAGTAAATCCGTGATTTCGACACGTGGGAATAACAGTGCCTGTTTATTGTCCATGTCCGCTGTTGTATGAGTATAAGTTGGTGGTAAACGTTCACCTGGTTCGCCTAGCAGATTTTAGATTTCAGAATCGTATCGCCCGCTTAATATTCCCTTGATGCTAACCAGCTATGTCTCTGGGGCTTTGTAAGCTGGAGCTTAGTACATGAGGTGGGTTACCGGTTGATTCAGAGCAGTGTCAGGATCCAATTGTGTGATTCTAATTAACCTGTTGTCAAGGTGAGATAAGTGCTGTGCGTTCTATGTTGGTTGTTGCTCTGAGAGGTGTGTAGAGAGCAGTTTGTTGTTGTGGTTTGACGCTGGTGCGTCTGTGCAATTCTCAGGGGTTACAGCTCTCCTCCCCTACCCCAGCCTGACGCGTTTGGTTGTGATAAATCCATTCTCCAGTTACAGTGCAAGAGCACATATATTATAAGAGCAAACGCTGGAGAGGCGGACCGATCAAGGGTTCAGTTCCAGTATCAGAGAAATGCGAAGACTCAGATAGGTACTTTTTTTACTCTAGTTTATTTCCTTAGACAAGAATACGGTGTGATACAATCATGCATTACGATATCAAACTCATAGGGGCCCCGACGAGATAAACAGCAACCTAAAGTCTACAGACTACTGAAAAGTTAACCATATATTACACAAGAAAGAGTGCACTCTGATGCATGCACTCTTCAGCTGAACCCAGGCAACCAAGAGCCTTCTGACAGAGACTTGTGAGGGAGGGACAATTCTTTACACCATGACCCAGAGTCAATGCTAAGTGAACTTGCTCCCCCCGAATAAAGTATTCCATTAATGTACACCAGAGAGCGCATTGCACCTACTTTAATACCAAACGGGGGGAGGTACTGTGACCCCTCTTGGCTGAAGCAAGGGCAATGTACTTGTGTGGCCACCGGCGAGCTGTGAGTTAGCGACAATGTTTGTATTGCAACACGTGTTTCGATATTTACGGTGCATTAGCTGACCCTCAGACCTATTGCTCCTCTTTACCTTCACTGCTCGGTAAGAAACCCGTTCAGTTTGAGCATGTTACATGCCAAGGTGCTTAAGGCAGAATAACAAAACTATAGCCAAACATTGCATTACACAAAATTCTTTTCATGCTACAGCTATTTTAAACAATGATATTCAA
Source organism: Rhysida immarginata (assembly GCA_023313115.1). NCBI lineage: Eukaryota > Metazoa > Arthropoda > Chilopoda > Scolopendromorpha > Scolopendridae > Rhysida > Rhysida immarginata. The sequence goes on from JAHWFO010026985.1 coordinate 398,032, forward strand.
AACTTAAAAGCACGCAACCAAGGTCCTTCATAGTGAGGGTTCGACTTAACAGCGCACTCAAAAAGACACCACAGAGGGCGTGGAATGCAAACCCAGAGTTCTCATGCATCTCGGCGGGAGGAACGAAGTCACGATCGAGTCGCTCTATTTAACGTTCTGGACGCTTGTGGGCTGGCTACGCTGATAAAATCTAATAATACAAATGTCACGATCGAGTCACTCACCAATATAGAAGTTCTCCTTATTACCACACATTAAATTGCTAGGCTGCCAACTTGTATGCTGACTTCTCTAATGTCATCTCGTGCGCATCACTCTTCCACCCCGACGTCGTCAGTCATCGTCTTGTCATCGCTCCACTCGTCCTTGGTTCGCTTTAAACTTTACCTCATTTATTTAATACAAACTTAATTTAATTCACAAGCTAACAACTCAAACAATTTCATTACTAAACGGTATTATTTAAGCAGTTTCATGCCAGCGCGAACTTTCTTTTGCTTTCGAAAACATGGATCGCTCCGCACGTTATTTGCGACTGCATATCTCGGAAGCTGACGCTGGAATGCTGTCAACACACACAAACAAAAAAAACCATTCACTTACAAACACATTTTCCACGAACTTTCACACAACAATACTCTGTTGGAGACAGCAATGATCTTTCCTAGAAATCGGTGACAACAATCGCAGCCACCAACAGAGCACACTCACGCACGCAACAATGCCTCACAAACAATTCCGCAATCAAACAATTACAAAACAGCTGATTATAAATAACCACCAACAGAAAGTAAATTCTAACAATTTATTCGATAATTCTATGGCTCAGATATCAATGGAAATAAATTACACCTTACTAACTAGAGCGCTAAAATTCATAAATCAGCGGCAATCAAGAAAAATAATACAACTTCAACATCAAGGTAAGTGTCCATAAACAACTATAATAACACCCCCCCTTCGCCGGACCCACGTGACTTCTAACTAACATGGAACATCACATGGTCACTGAAAACTCCGAAGGTTGGGGTCTCAATAAAGGAGAGCGTGACGCCTTCTAGCGACACTCCTACATGGCCACTGACTGTGATTGTTATTGCAGGCATAGCAGATGTCCCTCTGGTGGTATTGCGCTGGGTGTTTTGAAGCGTGATTTAGTTTGCTCTATTCGTGCAGCCCATGTGCTAGTGACAGCACACAAGCATCAGAGGGTGAGCGAAGCAAATAAGTGCTATGTGTTAATAGTAGGTCATTATCTTGTTAATTTTAATGTTATTTACATGTACGGAGGGTTGATTCAGATAAAATGAGACGACTTTGCAGTTGTTACGATGGTGTAATACCATGGCGCCACCATCGGTTGTGTTCGATGTGAGAACCACGTTGTTGGACTATTGCCCGGCACCGTAATTTCCACTGACGTAGGCTGAGTTTGAGGGACTCCATGGGAAGTTCGTTCCACACCTGCAGACACACTTTCCATAGCCCATCAATGGTTATTGGTAGGCGACTTCCGAGCCGTCGTTTCAGGAGACCAAAACCACAGAAATCCATCGGTGATGCATCAGGAGATTTTACAGACACATGAGAGAAGGCAATGACTCGTATGCCCGTCTCCTATTCCATCTTCCTGTAGTAAGCCACAGATGACTTGGCTTGATGCCTTGTCCATGTGGATCCAAATTTTTGATTGCTCACCAGGGTACAGACGTGGGATATCCTGCCGATATATGTGGTCCATTACATTACTCTGGAAGTAAGCTGCACTAATTTTACAGTTTCCAGGAACTCGACGAATCGTGAGCAGTCCACGTGAGCGATATCCGGCAACCACCATGAAGCCCTTTGAAAACTTTTCCTTGCACCTTCGGACAAAATCGGACCTGGCCTTGCCCCCTCTTTCGCGATAATAAATTGCCCTGGGTTTGTTGGTGTCATCGAGGTACACCCAAGCTTCATCCAAGGAGACAACCCACTTCCATCGGTCACCTGCAAGATGGTTTTCATACAGTTTTCTGGCGTTGGTGAATCGTTCCTGCACGTGCCTGGCCGACAGTCTGTGACTGCGTGCTTTATGACGTCGCTCCAGCCCAAGATTGTCATGAATTATTCTGGAGACTGTTGCTTGTGAAATACCTTTCCTTTGGGCTAGACTTCTCTGTGTGGGGGTATTTTCTTTCAGCACTTCAGACCGGATTTCTCGCACCACCTGAGCTGGACGTGTTGGCTGGGGCTTGTTTCTGGTCTGCTTCTCTGCTCGTCCACGTTCATTAGGTGGTCGCAATTTGTTCTTTTTGAGTATTCAACCCACAGTAGCTTTGGATACCACAATACCATTTCGTTTGCATAATTCCACAATGCACGAAAGACTGAAGTTAGCGTCGGAAAGGCCAAACATATACCCTTCCCAAAAAGCTGAGATTTTGGAAGCCATGTTTCAGCATGAAATGTCCCAAATAACAGCAACAAGTGTATACAAAGCTAATCCCCATGAATAGTGGACGAGTCATGCAAATCACATTCCATCAAGGTTATACGCGGCATTTAAAGTCGTCTCATTTTATCTGAATCAACCCTCCATATTGTTAAAATTAATAATTGTTGTGCAGCCCCAGATTTGTCAGTTACGATATTCTGTATAAATTTAATATTGTAATTAAAACTTTTGTTGCAACCTTACACTACATCCGTTCCTTGTTCAAGATACACCTCCCCTCATGAATCTAACACAACCCGTCCCTGTCACGCGTGGGTGTTCGTTGTTGGTAGGTCTCTTTCTGCTCTGCCACTCGCACGCTACAGGGCACGTTTTGATAGCTTCAATAATGATTTCGATAAAATCGTGATGACCAGCAATAGTTCAAAAGTTTATTCCTATAGCTTTTTCAAACTTCTTTAGAGGCAGAAAACTATGCACACGTGAACATTAATAGGATAAGGATATTAAGTGCTTGTATTTTGATTTTACAGCCATGCTTTCACAACAAATTATGATTGCGAACAATGTAATGCGAAAGAGGCTCTCTCCGGCCGTAGCCTATCTATCATGTCGGCCACGCTCCGGCACATGATGCATCAGTGGGAACAACGATGCCTCCGTCCTCTCATCGGCAAAGACGGACGCGTAGTCGGACGGACCCGTTGCCGCGTGGGTGTGAATGGGCCTTTATCTTCGTGCAGTCATACCTTGTTTATTCCTGTACCATACAAACAGGGGATGTCACAGGCAAATATGAGGGTTAGAACATTAGGCATCAAGTTTGGTCTTTAACTCAACTCTGTATAAACTTAACTTGCCATTGTAGCTGTATTCTGCCATGGTCATGAAACCTGTTGAACATGTTTCCTTGCATTCATGGTACCATTTTCTGAAGTCCTTAGAACCCCTTGGGCAGTAAGAAAGGGCTCGGCTCTATTACAATGGCTTAAATAAACATATGCCTCATCTTGTGTGACCATGCATTTCCACTTTTCATCCGCTATGTACTGTTCATACAGTTTACGGCAGTTAGTTCGTAGCTCTTGAACCAAGTGCTGTAACAACTTATGAACATGGCTCTTGTGTCGCTTCTCCAGTTGTAAATCATGATTGATAATTGGGTTTACCATGTACACAGATATTCCTACCTTCTGTGCAATGGCCCGTTGTGTTGGTGGGTTACATCGAGTTACGAGAACGCAAACGTTCCTGATGATGTCAGTAGTACGGCTAGTAGATGGTATCAGATTAGCCTGCTTTTTATCCTCAGGAATGGCCCTGCTTCTGGTTTTGCCAATTTAGTGCACTTGATATCCATTTTTTGGAAATACAAAGCATCACTTTTTGCTTGCTTTCATAATTTTGGAATACCGTGGTTGAATTTGACGTCAGAAAGGGCTGTAATGTAGTCCTCCCAATACCTGTCAATTTCCAGTGACACGATTCGATGTTTTTAGCTTGCTGTTCGAATACTAACTATTTCAATATCTGCCCTAAGAATACTCCAATTGATAGCTTACATTAAATGAATGCGCTCTCCACATATAAATATGCTATTTGTTACATAGATCCCTAACAACCCTCTGTAGCATCATTAGAACACGTACCCCTGAAAGTTGTGAGTCAATTTAAACTATCATTAATTACTCACCATATTCATTAATGACACATCATTACAATTTGTTTGATATATTACATGTAATATTTTTATTGTACATGGTCCCTCTCAACTCTGGTTAATTGACTTTTTTTCCAATTGTTGTTACTATCTATCAATATCTGGAAATAATTCTTCAATCTTACTATGTAATCTTGGTATCTCTCAAGGATCTATTCTTTCTCCACTATTGTTTAATTTATTCATAAACTACTTATCGCTGATGCTATCTCCTGTATTATCTACTTTCTATGGTGATTATGTTTTCGGACTCTGATATTTCCCAACTCACCATGATGGTTATCATGCCTTATCTGCCAGTTTTATCTGTAACACGGTCAATCATTTATCATTCAATTTAAATAAAACCAAATCTTTACAATTCTACCAGTGTAATAAATTTTCTGTTCCTAATTAGTTAGCCATTTTTTATAATTCTCATTTACTCTCCGGTGTACATGAATTTAGTATTTAGGCCTATATTTGTCCTGGGGCTTTCATGTTAATAAATTATTAACCAAGCTCATTGTCAAACCAGTTATGATTTCTCGCTTGTATTATCTCCCCCCCCCCTCTATACTTCTATTGCTTTATCGTTCTTTTATTCATTCTTTACTAGGTCACGGAATCTTATATTGGGGATCCTCTTCAATGTACAGCGACTATATAAACTTCAAAATTGGTTTATTCAAATCCTTTTTATAATTCCTAATTCTCATTCTGATTCACAATATTTTGCTCAGTTGGGTATAATAACTATTCAAATTTATCATGCAATTATGCTTACTTGTGTATAAAAGAGTTAATTCAGCATTTACTTTTTTTACTCCCCCCCCCCTCCTTGTCATTAATTGTCAGTCTAATTTTCATTCTTATTCCACCCATCAAGCTTCCTCAATTAGACTTCCATTGGTTAGGAATAAATGACTGATCTAGGACAGATAGACGAGACGCAAGAACCCTGGAATACAGTAACTAATAGACACTAAAAAATAAAATAAATCAAAAATAAAAAGCTGACGTTTCAGATAGAGTCTATCCTTTGTCAAAGCAGGGTGGATAATTCTCTAAAGAAAGGAGAATATAGAGAACTATCCTGAAAAATGATAAAATGTATGCTGGAAAACTACTTATATCAAGACAACGTAGGGGGGGAGGGATGCAGGTATTGGCTTGGCTGAGGACACAATAAGGGAACAAATGGGAAGCCTGGAAATGAATTAAAAGACGTGCTCATATAAAGCTCGGGCAAGCTTGACTGACGCAGTGACTGGTGGCCGTTTTGCGTAACTACTTGAGGAGAGAAAAGCTATTCTCATCATTAGTAGCCTTCGTTCAACAGCATGAATGTTGTGTTTGCAAATTTCTACGTGTATAGCCAGGTACAAAAATAAAATCCAATATGAATTGCTGTGTTTTTAGATGTTTTAATACAAAATCTAAGTGTCCCAAGAAAAAAATTTTCCCTTTTCCAAAGGAAAAATACTTTCAGGAACAGCGTTCATTGTGGATTACTGCTGTTCCTGTTAAACGGAGAAAGTAAGTTAGTATTATTCGTTTCTGTATCGAACAACGTGAGAACTCATGGTAATTGTTTAAATAACAAGGAATTTACAAATCTATGTAAAACCTACCTAACAAATTTCAAATGTTATTTTATTTTTAGCAAAGAAGTCAGACCTTGGTGGCCAAAAATTCATTCCAGAATATGCAGTTATCATCTTATTGCAGGGACACTTTTCAAGGGCAGAAACAAATCCTTCCTATGTACCTGTAATTTACATGCTACGATAGTCAGCCATGTGGAAATTATTTAATTTTACTTAAATAATTATTATAATTCTTTGAGTTGTACTTTGCGAATATGTAATAAATTTTTCGTCTTGTTTTTTATTCAAAATTTATAAGGTACATAAATTTCGACAATAATTTATGTACACCTTATATTTTGTATACCTTATATACAGTCAATTCTCGTTAATACGAAATCGTGGGGGCCAAGAAATTTATTCGTATTTCGTATAAACCAACAATACTAAAAGTGTTATGAAATAAGCACGAAAATAGAGTACTTTAAGTTAGAAATAATTTTTATTCATCTCTTCTAAAAAAATCTGTAATAACAGATTGTTTTTGCGCTAAAACAATTTTTTTTTCTAAATCACTATTGACTTTACAATATAATGTAAATAAGTCTTCAGGAATATCCTGACTGTACAATATATAAAATTTAATTTCCTTCATCAATTCTAACATTCTCTGATTTGATGGAGCAGATTGAATTGGTTCGTCGCCATCATCGCTCTCTTCGTCTATGCCATCTTGCTTATCGTCCAGGCATTCTTGCACGATCTCTTCATTGGTTAATATGTCAGAGGTTATGATGCATCGTCGATCCTGACGAAATCTTCAAACGACATCGCAGCAAGTTTCTCTCTATAATTGGCGTGACTTCTAAGCACCTCCCACTCCTCAAATCCATCAAAATCCGGCTCGTCTGGTTCTTTTGTAGTGTTAGAAAATCCTGCCTTTCTAAAGCAGTTAGGAATTACACTATCTGGGATCGTGCACCATGCTTCCGATAAGTTGATAATGGCATTTAAAACATTCCATTTTTTTTGTTCTTCGCCATTATCTAAATTGCGAACCATTTCTTTTACCATTTTTTTTCCGGAAAATATCCTTTAGGGAATGGATAATTCCCTGATCTAATGGCTGTACGTGCGATCTTGCATTCGCCAGAAGTAATTTAACTTCCAGATTTGATAATTCAAGATTTGGTGGCATTCTGTGTGACGGAGCGTTATCTATAAATAAAATTGCATTTCTTCTCTCTTTCTTTAAATCATTGTTCCATAATTTCAAACACTGAAGAAATATTTCAGACGTCATCCACGCGTGTTTATTGTTGAAATAAATAACGGGCATATTTTTTACGTTTTTAAAGCAGTGTGGCCTGGCGAATTTGCCAATAACTATAGGCTTTTTCTTTTCAGTGCCATCCATATTTGTACATAATAATATTGACAACCGTTCCTTGCTACTTTTCCCTATGAAAGATACCGTAAAAACATTAGATACATGTATAAAATTATCGGGAAAAAATACAATAAAGTTTAAATGACGCATGCATACCTCCATGACACTTTTCGCCTTTTAAATGATAAGATTTCTTGGGCAGAACATTATAAAATAGGGCGGTTTCGTCAGTGTTGTAAATATTGTTAGGCATATACTTTTCAAGCAGTTTTGGAAGAACTTTTTCCTTCCAATCATTCACAACTTCTAAGTTAACAGCATTTGCTTCTCCAGCAAGTGAATGGTAGAAGAGTTCGTGCCTTTCCTTGAAGCAGGTAAGCCAACCACTAGAGCACGCGAAATTTTCTATGTTCAGCTGGCTTGCAAACTGGTTAGCCTTTTCTTTTAGAATATCGCCGCTAATGGGAATATTCTTTTGTCGAGCCTAAAACAAATACAGCATACAGTACCATTATAGAAAAAAACTTACAGTAATTTCAACAGTACTGTACTGTACTACATGTACACTGGAACAGAAAAAAACGTTAACTTACTTGTTTAAACCATGTTAAAAGTGCCATTTCCATGTCTTCGTGTGCTGCTTTTCGCACTCGTTTTCTTCTCAGAGTTCCACTCGATTCAGCCTGTTGTGTAATCTTTTCCGAGTTTTTAGGTATCGTTGATAATGTTGATGGTGGAATGTCAAAGTCTTTAGCAACCTGCCCTTTTATAGCATTTGGGTTTTCCGCTGCATTGAGAATTTGTAACTTAAAAGCTAACGAAAGATCCTTTCGTTTCCTTTTGCTTGAGGCTGACATTGAATAAAATTCCTGACTGTAATAAAATTGGATAACTGCGTTGTAGCGATGAGAAAATTGATTTTGAAACGATGTCGATATTGCACTTGTTTAAATAAAGATTTGAGCGCCAGGTGACAGGATTTCAGATCTACAATAGCTGAACCAATCAGATTTCGCAAATCAGATTTCCCGTTAGTCTGAAAGCACGTGATTCAAATTTCGCACTAACCTCGAAGCCACGTGACAAAACAAATCACACGTGCGTTTATCTTACTTTTGACAGAAGCAATCACACATGAAATGACTTTGAAAATTATTTTTATTAACTTCACACTTCGAAATCTGAAATTTTATCATTAAAATTGTTCCTAAGAAGACTATTTTTCAATAAAACTATGAAATTTTCCTTCGTATAAACCGTATTTTAATAAAAATATGTTCGTATAAAGCAGAAAAATTTACATAGTAATTGCTTTCTCGGGGACGGGCCACAAAATGTCTTCTTATTAACCGGAATTACGTATTAACCGGTTTCATATTAACGAGAAATGACTGTATATGGTTTTGGTTTGCTTTGGTTGCATTAATGTCCCTGGTATGATGGTCATATCAGTTCGGCCGCAAATTTTGCCTCGCAAGGATTCTTTAACGTGCAGCCGGCAAACGACTACACAAGAGAAACGGCTTTCAACCCTCCCAAGGAAGTGCGTGATTTTTTCCTGAAAAATTCTCGTCGTCCTCGACCAGGCTCGAACCCGCGTTCTCGAGCATCAGAGGGCAATCACGCAACCTCTAAGCCACCGAGGCCGATTTATGTATATGGAATTTAGAACTATTATGGAAAACATCATGGAAAACAATACAGCTGATTTTCATATTGTATTAACATTCACTTTCTATGGAGTTTTATTAACATTTGTTTGTGGGATAACAGATGCAATTATTTGTCTAAAAGAAACACAACCTTCTTCTCAAATTTGTCTGCTTTCTGCTAATTGGAAGCCTTTATTTTTTACAGCAGGTCTCAGAAATTCAAAATTCAGACACTGGAACCTATCTTTTATTAATTTTTGCCATAATTAAACACCTTTACTTAATTAAACAAAAGCAGCTATGAGCAATTACAAACATCTGTGGAGAATCGCTCCTCAAGTAGTTTCGTTTAATGCTCCACAAATGTCGCGCGTGCAGTATGTCCGATCTCTATAGGACAAGAAAGAGGACTCATGGGAGGTGATAGGAGGGCAGCAAGAAAAAGACAACACATACAGATTCCAAATAACAGAAATCAAAAAAGAGATTAGAAATGGTATAGCCAACTCTGCATATAAGATCATAGGATCAAATTAAACTCTTCAATGGTGCTTTCACAAGCAGGTACGACTGCAACCAAAAAAAGAAACTGGACATAAAGATGAACATAATAAAAGAGGAAAAAATACAAATGTGAAAACCCCGCTCGGGGAGTGGGGGGGGGGCGGGGGGGAGGTATACCGTGTGTCTCAAAAGTTGCGTGCCATATGAAAAGTTTGAATATTGGCTGTATGTTCACACGGTTTCGCAATCTTATCTTCCATGTTCAAAATGTGCACCATGCACTCGAAGACTATGTCTCACAAGATCCAAATTTTCTTCTGTCACACGTAAAAGTATAGCTGGTGGGCTTGGGAATATCAACGTGCCGGCGATGAAATTCATCTGCAACTACTCGAGAAGTTCTGTGGTGATCTCCACAAAGAAGTATCACCTCTACACGTTGTTCCGGTGTTATTATTCCTCTACTTCACTACTTCACCTACAAAATCAAAGCAACCAATTAATCCATTTGGCATGCGACTTTTGAGACACACAGTAGAAAGGAATAGACAAAGGCCCAGAAAGTCCTGTGACAAATTAAGAAATAGTTGGAGCAGGAGGGGAATATGGAAAAGGTAATGAAGGAATGGTGACTTTGCTTAGGTTAATGCCGTTAGGGAATTGAATTTCCAAGTAAGAAAAGACTCGAATAGTTTTATTTCTTTCTTATTGTGGAAGTTATTGCAAAGAATATAGGGGCTGATGCCCTTTAAAAAGTGACCAGGGGAATTAAAATATTTAGCAACAGGGCTGTTAGCATTGCCAAGGGTGTCAAACTTATGTCCAGCAAATCTGGTATGCATGGTATACCGTGTGTCTGGTATACTGTTTCTGGCATACTTTGCAATGTAAGAGATATATTGGGAAGTGGGAAGTGCAGGCCAGGTTCTGATTAATCTTGAGTGTAAAGGAGGAAGCACTGCTGGAAACGGAGGTGGCAGGGTTTAGGAAATGGCTGATGCCACATCGTTTTTCATTGCAAGGTGAACAGCCCTTAGTGGAAGCACATGGTTTAATTATAGTAGCATGAACTAGAATATCTTTAAAATTAGATGTCTGTTTAAAAGAAACTTCTGATAGAATGGAATGGCGAAGAGGAGAGTTATCAATAATAAGTTGATGTTTCCTTAAGACATTTCTAATACTATTAGGGTTGGATGATAGGAAAGTATTAGCGTAAGTGTTGCCATGGCTGGAGAAAGTTTGGGATTATTATTAGAAAGGGAATTGCAATGTTTATAGCTAGATGTGCGTATGACAGATTTGGAGTAACCTCTTTCGTTAAGGGAGTGGATACGGGCATTAGCATGGAAGTCCTTGTGGGATTGATTAGTGGAGATTGTATGGATGCGAATTAACTTACCTAGATGGATGTTACCCTTGCAATGGCATGGAGTTCTTGCAATCCTTGCCTGTTCTTTCTTTGTCCCATGTTGCTATCCTTAGTAACTCTATGTTGAAGTATCTCCTCATACGTGTCCCAGTTAACTCCTCTCATTCCCTACGTTTTCGCTTTCTCAGTGGTTGTACCTTCTTTGACTTACCAAACCTCTTTCAGGACATTCCAGCTGGCATTACACATCTCATTATCCACATAGGCATAAATAACATCTCTTTTTCCACTCCAGAGACTGCCATTCTCTCCTCAATTAAACAACTCAGGACTATCTTCCCACCAACAAAGACATCCATGTCACTTTATCTTCAGTCCTATCATGCTACAAAAATTTCCAGAGACTTTCACATAAACAAAACACCTCATGGCTTATTAACATTTCCTACTTCAACAGAATTGCACAGATGTTAGCCGACACTTCCAATTGATTCCACTTCTTACAACACCCTTCATTCTATCCTAGTCACATTTGCAAGGATGGGCTCTATCTTTCATTCAGAAGTTTGGATTAATTTCCCAGATCACACACCACAGAATATCTCCGATAACACCCCTTCACAATCTGTTTCACCAGTTCACCTTCACATTCAACACCTTTGACCAACACCCACATCAACTCTAGGCATCTCCATAACTTCCAACGACACAACTTCACCCACCACTCCCTGTTTCATAAGCTAATTGCTCCACTGCTCCTCACCCCAATGATCCTTCTAATGAACCCACCTTCCATGATGTTCCTTCTCCCTCTACACTCTCCCTAATGACCAAAATGTCACACACATGCCGTTTCTTGATAACTTACCTTCAAATATGCCAGACATCCACTCGCACACGCTAAACACTTCTGACACCTCCGCCAGGCCACATACATATAACACATGCAGTTCTACCAAACAAACGATCAACACAAAACATATGACTAACAGCCAACCACCCTCCTAACTTTTTCCAGCCCAGAAAACTTATCGACAAATTCTTCACTTACCATGCCCATCAAATTATCTTTTCCCACTACATGCTCGGCATTATCCCCAAAGGTTTGGTTTCTTCCCTCAGCATTCAATATGCTCCCTTACTCTCCTACACACTGTCTAAATTTCACTCCACTGTTTTTGACTCCAACAGTAACCTACTCCCTATCCTTAGTAATCATTGTTCCAGCATCTGCACCAGCCTCTTTCAGTCCATCACCCACCATGACTCTCTTTCCTCTCTCAATCCTTCTAACATTAACGCTCTTCCTACTTTCATTAGTAAACAACTTGATTTTCTTTACTCCAAAAAATGCAAAAAATTTCAGAGAGACCATCTTTCCTTCCCTAATAAATCTGATTTTCCCACTGCCATGTTAAGTTCTGATCTGATGTTAGCATTTAACCTAGTGCGCGCTGAATGCAGAAATGGTTCTCCTCTTCAGCTAATTCAGCTCATCGATGCAACAAGGAGTTTTTTCACACTTTGAGGGGATTTAAAGTGGGTGGCTTTGTTCCGTTCCAACATTACTGAATCGAAATCATAGAGAGCACATAAAAGAAAGCATGTCTTGAGAGCACTAGAGAGAAAGTCGGTCAGAGAGAGAGAGAGAAAGAGAGAGAGAGAGGTCTCTTTTTCCTTTTATAACTTTTTAGTTCATTCAAATAGTTTTTTGATGTGGTTGGTTGTCCTGGCCGCTTCTCGGAATCATCATCTGAAGCTCACAGGAGATGCTCTCGTTGTCAGGGCAACTCGCGCTCTTCAGGTCACGCTCGTTGTCTCATTCACCATTCCCACCAAAAAGATCGGGACAAAGGGTTAACAAAAAAAAACCGTGGTTTTCTTACACAAAAGCATCTGCCATGTTTCGGAATCTCGATTTTATTAATTACTGTAGTAACAACTAACATGGGTACAGTTTCTCTAATTTGGGAAATAATTGACTAAACAGAGCCACCAATTTCATTGTTAACAGTTACTTGTTTGTTGGAAGATACACGGATATGTTCTGTTATCAAGAACGTATCTGTAGGGATGGGCCATGTGCTACATGCTCTCTTAATATGTTACATGACTTGTCACAATATAAAAAAGGATAACTTACTTGAAAAAGTTTGAATATTGCAGTCCAAAAGATTTATCATTTTTTCATCTTCTGTTTGTGCTTTCATCCTGTGAAGCTCTTTGTAATGTTCCATTAGACATTCTTGCACTTCATCTTCTATCTTTTCTAATTCTTGTAAATTTAGTGACGTAAACTAAAAGAAAAAAAAAATTCAATCAAAGTCTTGCAATACTCCATTATAAGATGTAATCAAAATCATTAATAACTGAAAACAATGAAAAATGTTGAACTACTGTGGAAAGTGACATAATAAATCGAAAAACAACTCTTGTCCACAAAATTATTTAATCGACATATACGTATTTCGAACCCTTTGGGTTCATTATTCAATGTCAAAATGATAAAAAGTACGACAATCGACAATCGAACAGTGAAGTGTACATTCGTTAGGATGGGACGAAAGCAGCGCTTTCACAAAGCTCATCCAACCAGAATAAACTCCAAAGGAAATACACTGAGGTAGTCAAGAAGCCTAACCAACCCAAGCGGTCTTCCATATTATACAAAAAAGAAAGTAAGATTGACGATTGTCAGAAACAAAAAACAAACGAAATAAAAAATACAAGGAGAAATAAGATTATCACATCTTCCAGTAGTCTGGGAAAGAGACGTTGCTAATATCTTCAAAATTGATGTCAAGAACGTGCCTCGGTTTACGATACTTCGTATGCCAGTTCATATTCATTGAGTTCTTCAGTATCCCTTTCACAAGCTTATTGTCGTGAGTCTTCATCTTCTGTATCATAATCAAAAGGAGATCCTGTATAAACTTACCGATATGGGCCATGTTTAAATCGAGGTGGATGGATTGGTTTTTCACCGTCCTTCTGTCCAGCTGGGCAATGGTCCTCAGGGTAACATTCTGGAATGACTGTAGTTCACTCCATCTGCTTTTACAGATAGTCGCCCACGCAGGCATGCCATAGAGGAGTATGGTCCGGATAATCGATTTGTACAGAAGTAGCTTGTTGTCAATGCTGAGGGCGCTGTTGCGACCCATAAGAGCTATGATACTGTACTTAGCCCTCTTCGCTTTGTTCAGAGCATAAGACATATGCTGGTTCCATGAGAGTCTTGAGTCAATGATAACTCCCAGGTACTTGTAGTTGTCCACCCAGTCCAGTTTCTTATTGAACAGAACAAGAGAATCTGGGGGATGCTTGAGCTTCCTATTGAGGTACAAAGCCTTGCACTTTCCGACGTTAAGGTTCAACTTCCAGCAGTTAAACCAGTCTTCGAACTGCTTCAAGGCGCACTGCAGCCGAGTGATAACGTGAGCCGGCTGGTGTGCCCATGTCATAATGGCAGTGTCATCCGCATAAAAATACAGATTACAATTATCGGGTTTTGGGAAATCATGTACAAAGTAATTAAATAGCATAGGCCCGAGGACAGAACCCTGAGGGACACCGGCCTTTACAACACGGGGTGTGGAAAGATTTTCTCCAACCTTGGCTTGATAGGATCTGCCGTCAAGAAAGGATTTCGCCATCAAGATCAAATCGGCAGGGAACCCGTCTCTGATCATTTTGTAGACAAGGCCCTCATGCCACACTTGGTCAAAAGCTTTACTGACATCGAGAAATACCACCCCACAGTACCTGGATAGGTTCAGGGGGGTGCTCAGGTCTTCAACGAGCCTCCATATCTGCATCGGACAAGAGTGGGCAGCACGAAAGCCAAGCTGCTCTTCCCGTAAAAGGTCATTTGCTAGACAGTGATCTTGGAATCTGACAAGGATCGTTCTCTCCAACACCTTGGACATCGAGGGTAGCAAGCTAATAGGTCGGTAGCTCGCGGGAATTGCAGGATTTTGTCCCTGCTTTGGGATACTCAACACAATAGATTTCTTCCAAGCCACAGGGAAGTAAGAAAATTTCCAGCAGTCGCTAATGATATTGGTGAGAAATTCAATAAAGTTCTTTGGGAAATTCATAAGGGCGTTATTACTCACCTTGTCTTTTCCTAGAGCCTTCTTCTTTTTCAGTTTATTTATGATGTTGGCGATCTCACCAGCCTCGATGTTGTACTTCGTAAAATGCTTCGGGACTTCATCAAAGTTGTAAATACCTTCTTCCACACGCCGAGACATGATTTGGCTCTCGGGCTTATCGTTGATAGGAGTAACAAACTGCAGTTCCAGTGAATCTGCAATGACTTGGGCCTTGTCCTGATCAGTTTGCATATAGTTACCTTGTGGTGTACGGAGTGGAGGAAGCATAACATTCTTCTTCTTCTTTAAAGCTCTAACCATACTCCAAATGGAATTGTCGCGAGCCGACAAGCTTTTGAGTTTTTCATTCCATCTAGCGTCGCGAAGCTCTTTTATCTCCTCTTGAACTCTTCGCACTAACCTGTTGTACTTGGTTTTGAGCCAAGGTTCACGATAGCGTTGCCAAAGTCTACGGGTCCTGTTTCTTTCAGCAATTAGGCGTTGGATACCAGGAGAGAGTTGGATTCGATGAGGAGGTTTTTTCTCTGATGGATACTTACTGACTTCTATGGCACTGTTAATACATCTGGTGATGTCATCAACAAGTTGATCGATGTCCTCAGTACAGTAAGCAACGTCGGGATGGTAGCCATAGTCCTTAAGAATATCTTTGTAGAGCTTCCAGTCTTGATGATGTACGAGTTCCTCTCGGAAATTTATGTCAACATTGTCAAAGTACAACGCCACAGGCTTGTGGTCAGAAGAAAGGTCATCAATCGTGAAGATATTGTACGGTTTGAAGAAACCCTTCAAGAGCGAGATGTCCAAAACGTCACTACTAGGGGAGTGGTCGCAGTAGTAGGTGTCCTCCACAGGTCCAGCAGCGATGATATCATCTCTACCTTGTATGTACCTATAGAGAATCATGCCGTTGTAATTCTGCGTTCTGGAGTTCCAGCTTGGATGCTTGGCATTTAGGTCACCAGCCAGGACGACTGGAGTGTCACCACTGAAGAGTTCATCAAGCTCGCAAATGTCAAGATAATGTTTAGGTGAATTGTAGAGCGCTACGAACTTCACTTCACCACAGGATACGTCATTGATAATGATGGAGGCTGATTCCATACCTGCATAAGACTTGGATACTAATTTATGGTGTTGAATTCCCATCTTAATGATGATCGCAGCGCCCCCAGACGCACATCTTGCAGCATTTGAAGCCATTCGATCCTTACGGTACACACAATAGCCAGGTAGCTTGAAGTCTTGGCTTGGTTTGAGGTGAGTTTCACAGAGGAAAGCCACGTCAATTTCGTGATTTATCAGAAAGTTGTGAAACTCGATACGCTTTCGGGGAATGCCCCTAGCGTTCCATATCACGCACCGAAGTTCACCTTTGTTGATTACAGTATAACGTTGTGCAGCCATACTAAAATTAGTTGGTCGTAAGGAGCCCACTCAACTGTGGGTAACTTTTGCCTAGATTAGAAAACAGATTAAAGATACGTCCTAATTGCTTATACATACCTGGTAGGTCGTTGATGTTGAGGCCTTTATCTTCCGGCGTAGACACAGCGGCAGCATAGGATTTGCCTGCTGTCACTTTAGAACTAGACATCCTTTGAACCTGGGGGTACTTTGGACATTTCATGTAGCTTGATGTGTGCTGTCCACCACATCTGATGCACTTTGGGGGGTCTTGTCCTTTGATCTTGGGGCAATCTCTTGACTGGTGCCCCTCAGCACATTTATTACAACGAGGATCTTCCGTGCAGCCCATGGATACGTGTCCGAAGCGCAGGCAGTTGTAACACTGTAGTGGCTTCTTGTTCCCTCGAAAGGCCTCCACTGAAACTGCCAGCGGCCCAATACGTGTTACGTTTTTCAATGATTGGTTGTGTTCGGTGTTCGGGAGTAGAACCAAAACCATTGGCATATCAATGGATCCTTTGGCTTTCCTCAATCGAATAACTTTTTCCGGGAAGTAGTTGGTTCTTTTTAGGTCTTCTTGGAAGTCATCGAGGTCATACGTAACATCCACATTACGAATTACGTATTTCAAGACCTTCTCCGACTTCAGTTGATGATGCTGAATTTTTAAAATATTATCAGATTTAATGCCAGAGACTAACCTGTTGTGTGTTTCTTCATCTTCACATTTAACCTTGATGGTTTCAGCTCTGCCCGTATGAACGGCGATCTTTTCGACTGGAACATGCTTCTCGAGCTCAGTTAAAATCGTCTTAAACGGGACGCCATGAGTCCGCACGATAATTGGCGGTACATACCTCTTCGTGATCCTATGGTCTTTATTAGCCGAGCGACCTTGTACATTCTTCGGATTCCTCATTCTAGTCGCGCTGACGACTTCTTCATTTATACTGGAGACGGTCTTTAGGTTATCAATCCTCGTGCCTTTTCTGAATTTTTTATTAGTGACACCAATCCAGGGACTGTCGTCCACTTCTTCATCAGTTCCGTCAGAGTGACTTCTCTTACAGCCACCGTTTGTCAAACAGTCACTATTTTCTATTATATCCATAGACTCCATACTATTAGAAGAGGAAATAGTTTTTAAGACATTACTTACCTTGCTGCTATCAACTGGATTATCTTCCGTGGAGTTACTTGCCTTCGGAGTCCCGGAGCATTTCCCAAAGGCTTCCTTAAGTTCGCTTATCTTGTCAATAACATCTCTACGAGAGTCCTTAATTTCCTTATTGATACCTTCGAACTTCTCCTCAAAACTTTTGTGTAGGGATTCGACTTTTTCCTCCAGTGCACTATAGTTAGCGTTTATTTCATCCCGGAGGGCTTCTAACATTTCGTTGAACACTAGGTCAAAAGCAGCAAACCTAGCATCCAAGCAGGCATCCCGGCAGGCCTTTTCGCAGGAGACAGTTTTACCATCCGCCACTAGCAAATGCTCTTTAGCCGACTTCAGCTTGGTTAATTTAGACGAAGCCATCATATATAAATGTATAGAACTAGGGGGGGGAAGTAACCTCGTAGCTAGGTGTGTGCTAAAGAAGCCGTCCTAAGAAGGACGCACCTAGCTCTAAGAAAAAAGAACAAGTCAGGTTTGCGAGAAAATTAATTCTACGCCAGGGACCCGCTCGTGAATGATTAGAATAATAATAGATGATATGAGAAAAAGTCCTTAGTTAGGTTTGCGAGGAAATTAATCCCAACGCCAGGGACCCAGAAGGATAATGAGCGTCTTGATGTACTGGTTTACGGGAATATTAATTCCAACGCCAGGGACCAGCACAGAAGGCGTAACAGAAGGTGAATATCGCCCTGAAAAGGGCGACCCGTGAAATGAAAATAATGAAATGATACCTGAAAAGAGAGTAGAGTGATACCTTGAAGAGCTAGTCCGTTTTGATCGTCCTGATCGTCCTCAGCCTAGGTGTTGATGGGGATGATGGGGATGATAAAAAGTACGACAATCGACAATCGAACAGTGTAGTGTATCGGTATTCAAGTGGAACTTGAAGCATAGCTTCCATAATCTCACCCTTCATAATCATATTCCAAGGGAAATACACCGAGCTAGAAAAGAAGCCTGATGTACCCGCAAGGGTCATCCAAAGTATGAAAGAAAATTGCCTCCTCTTGGTGGAGGAAAATTTGATTGACGACTGTCTAGACTAGAAGCAGACCACTAGTAGTAGATAAAACACGACCTATGAAGTCCAGTAATCTGGAAATAAGACATTATCAATGTCTTCAAAATTAATATCAAGTATATGCCTTGGATCACGATATCTCTTTCTATGCATAGGATGCTTTAAAATGCCCGAGACTAGCTCGTTGCTATGATTTTCTATATTGGGCAGCATGGATTCCATGAGCCCTTGAACGTGTTTGCCAATATGAGTCATGTTGAAGTCATTATAAATGGAGGAATTGCGAACAATTCTCCGATCTTTTTGCGCAATAGTCCTAAGGGTAACGTTTTGGAACGTTTGCAGTTCTTTCCATCTAGTCTTACATATTGTGGCCCAGACGGGCATACCATAGGTCAAGATAGTCCGAACAATGACCTTATAGAGTAGGAGTTTATTATCAATGTTTAGAGCACTATTCCGGCCCAGCAGAGCAATCAAGCTAAACTTGGCTCTCCTGGCCTTATTCAACGCATAAGTTGCGTGGGGAGTCCAGGTAAGTTTAGAGTCAATAACAACACCAAGATATTTATAAGTTTCAACCCAGTCCAGTTTTTTGCCATATAGTGTTAGAGAATCTAATGATCTCTTTCTCTTCTTGGAGACAAACATCGCCTTGCATTTGTCTACATTCAATTTTAGCCTCCACTTGCTAAACCAGCTTTCACACTCCTTTAGAGCCTTCTGCAGCCGCGAGACTACTACGGCTGGTTGACGAGCACAGGTCAGTATAGCAGCGTCATCTGCGTAAAAAAAGAGCTTACATTTAGAAGGACTTGGGAA
This sequence comes from Rhysida immarginata, assembly GCA_023313115.1. Taxonomy (NCBI): domain Eukaryota; kingdom Metazoa; phylum Arthropoda; class Chilopoda; order Scolopendromorpha; family Scolopendridae; genus Rhysida; species Rhysida immarginata. The sequence continues at coordinate 417,226 of JAHWFO010026985.1, forward strand.
GTCTCGCATAAAATAATTGAATAATACTGGCCCCAGAACTGAACCCTGTGGGACACCAGCTTTTACTTCATACATAGGAGATAGACTATCTCCAACTCTGGCCTGAAAGAACCGGTTGGAGAGAAACGAGTGTATCAGAGTAATTATGTCTTGAGGAAATCCATCCATAATCATTTTAAAAATAAGACCATCGTGCCAGACTTGGTCGAAGGCTTTGTGTACATCGAGAAAAACGACCCCACAGTACATAGAGAGATTAAGGGGCTCATTGATATCCGCTGCGAGCCTCCATGTTTGGAGTTGGCAGGAATGGTTTGAGCGAAAGCCAAATTGTTCATCGCGGATGAGATCGTTGGCATCACAGTGCTCAATGAATCTCTTGAGAATTGTTTTTTCCAGGATTTTGGAAATTGATGGTAACAAGCTGATGGGCCTGTAGCTAACAGGATTTGCAGGATTTTGTCCTGGCTTAGGAATGCTTAAGACAACTGATTGCTTCCAAGCATCCGGGAAGTAAGTGTTCTTCCAGCAGTCGTTAATCACTTTTGCAATATCTTGAATTGTATTTGGAGGTAAATTTTTCAAAGCAGTGTTCTTAATAGAGTCTTTACCTGGAGCTTTTCTCGTTTTTAAATTTTTAATGATGCTTAGGACTTCATTTACATCAATGCTATGTTTTGGGAATTCATTGCCGTGAATACTATAGAAGCCAGTTATGCAGGATTTTACTTTCTCGGACATATCAAGTCCTATTTGCCGACCATCAGTAGGCGTGACAAACTGTTCTGAAAGTGAGCTTGCAATAAGCTGCGCTTTATCATCATCATTCGTGATGAATTTGCCATTTTGGGCTAACAGAGGTGGGATATTTATGGCTTTCTTGTTTTGCAAGGCTCGAACCATGCACCACATAGAGTTATCGTGGGTCGACAGACTCTTAACTTTATCATTCCATCTGGCATTACGAAGTGCTTTTACCTCCTCGTGAACTCTTCTTGTGAGCCTATTATACTTGGTCTTAAGCCATGAATCACGAGTTCGGTACCACTGCCTTCTAACCTTATTCCTTTGCTCAATTAATTGTTTGATTTCTGGGGTGAGATCAAGGTGATCAGCTCGCTTCGACTCTAAGGGCGAAGCACTAGAGTCAATAGCTGCATTTATACGTTCAGTAAGCCTTTTCACATTGGTATCTATGTCGCTCGTACTATGTACGTTATTTAGTGGGTCGTCATCATTTTTGAGAATTTCTCTAAAAAATTTCCAGTCTTGTTTGAGCCTCAGTTCTTCTTTGAGGTCAATGTTTACGTTATCAAAATTTAGTGCAACTGGTTTATGGTCTGAGGATAGATCATTGACAGTATAGATACTGAATGATTTGTAGAAGCCCTTCAACAACACAATATCTAGTACATCACTTGAGGGGGAATGATCACAATAATATGTATCATCCACAGGGCCTACTGCAATAATATCAGATTGCTTTTGCACGTAGCCATACAAAAGGACACCGTTTTGGTTATGGCATCTTGAATTCCAGTGCGAGTGCTTAGCGTTCAGGTCTCCCGCCATAATAACGGGAATATTCCCGGAAAACAGCTCGTCGAGCTCATTGGCATCGAACTTATGCTTGGGCGCATTATATAGAGCCACTAGTTTCACTTCTCTCAGTGTGGCATCAGTAATGATAGCAGAGGCAGCTTCCATTCCCATATAGTCTCGGGTTGGTTCCTCCCGATGATGAATGCCTTTCTTAATAATAATTGCTGACCCACCTGACGGGGACTTTACTGTAGTGGGAAGAATTCTGTCTTTACGATAGACACAGTAACCAGGTA
>JAHWFO010026985.1:444063-475942 GCA_023313115.1 Rhysida immarginata
ATACGTGGGATTGATGGAGACATGTTAATGCGGGTTTGGGACAAATTCGACTATTGCATTGATGTATGCCGTGTCACGACAGGGGGGCATATTGAACATCTTTAACTGTGTCACAATAAACTTCAAGAGTTTTTCTTTAAGAATCTGTATGTGGTGTGTCTATATTCTGAATAGCATTGATGTATTAAATTTTTAAAAGTGTGAAGTTCTTTTGTAATCACCCTGCATAATTAAAACTTATCTGCCATTATTAAGAACCAGCAGTGGTACCTGGCGTTGCCCAGGATAATTCCACTTATAGGCAAACAGAACAATCTCAAAAAATTAAATTATATCTCCCAATTGGTTAAATAATAACTCAATCAATACAACACACAGCAAAAAGACTATCCATTCTCTGAAAATGCGAAAAAGGGAAATTCTCTAATTGATATACCAGGACTTTATCTAAACTCTTCTTGATTTGCCTCCAAACATGAACAAAACAAATAGGGTCCATTCTCTGTAAGCTACAGCTTACTAAACTTATAGTTGCGTAAACAACTTACGTTTCTGTTTATGGATTTATCTCACATTTCCTTTATCTTTTTTCTAGGTCACACTGACCTTTCCACACCATTTATCAGAAAAAAAAAAATAAAAAATAAAATATTTTAGTCTAATTGGAGTCCTATTAAATCATGAATTTTCGTCTTATGGGATAAAGAAAATTCAGTGTTAATGCGTGTTGAATTCCCCCAAAGATTTCTACAAAATTTACTTGATTCCTAAAATTCTTAGGTTCTATATCGTGCAATGGAAATGTAATTATGGTTGCGATCTTCACTACCAGTATATAACCTATTCTGCATTTATTTTTTCGTATAAGACATACAGGTAAGTCATAATTTATCCCCAAACATTAGTCAAAATAGCAAAGTTCAGTTCATAAGACCAAAGTTCAGGCAAGTGCATCTTTCTCTGGGTAAACATGTGACAGTGGGGGAGGGATCAAACGGGCTAGTTAGTAATGTTACTGGGACCTCTGTCATTAACCTGATTACCCATTCTGCTCTCGGACCATGGACAACTCTTCTTTCCCGCTCTTCCGATCATCGGGACATTGTAACTATAGGGCATGTTCAAATGAAAGTAATTTGGGCTATAGCACGCGAGCACATGAGTGTGCAGACAAGAGGCAAACAAAGTGTTCTGCTTGTTCTGATAAGCACTGCTGTGGGACCCTCGTTAGGGTTATGCTCGTATTTCATTTGTGTTACAATGGACCCTCCTATTAAATTTCCATCCAAAACTGACCAACGAGCGGTGATAATATTTCTACAGCTGAGGACATTCCACCAGTTGACATTCATGCTTGCATGTTGAATGTTTATGGACAAGCATGTGTCTCGAAAGCAACCGTCGTGCATTGGGACAAAATATTCCATGATGATCGTGTGGAAACGGCTGATAAACCACGTCTGGACCAAGCAAACGTGGTCATCACCAATTGAAGACAGACATGGATAAGTCAATTTGTGAGGACAGGTGGCTCAGCATAGGGTCACTTGCGAAGGATCATAACGTCGGTATTGGTTACGCATATGCTGTAGTGAAAAGCCTGGGATATGGCAAGGTCTGCTGTCAGTGGGTACCCCGAATGCTCACGGAGGAGCACAAAGGGCTGCGTTTCGGCTGCTGTTTGGATCATCTGGAACGTTACAGTCATGAGGGGGAATCGTTTTTGAAGATTATTGTGGTAGATAAGACCTGGTGCCATTATTGGAAACCCTCCAGGAACGTATCCACAGTGCAGTGGAAGCATTCATCGTCACCACAGCCTAAAAGATTCAAATTGCAAAGTTCGGCCGGGAAGGTTACGCTTACGTGTTTTTATTTGATTCCGATGGTCCTCTGCTTTTGGAGTTTATGGAACCCAAAACCTGTATTAATGCAGAACTTGCATCAAGCTGTGGAAAAACGAGCATCCTGGTAAGCTCAGTGATGGGGTGAACCTCCTCCAGGACAATGCTAGGCCACATGTTGTGAGACTGGTGCAGGAAGCAATAACCAAAATGCGGTGGCAAGTTCTGCCAGACCCTCCTTATATAGCCGGGATCTCTCACCATGTGATTTTCATGTTTAGGCCTTTAAAGAAGGCACTGAAAGGTCGACGATTCATCAATGATGAGGAGGTTAAGGACACTGTTCGGGCATGGTTCAGAGAGCAGCAGAAAACAGACTTTTTTGAGGACGTTATTAGCAGATTGACCCCCTTTAGCAGATTGACGTTATTAGCAGACTGAACAGTCAGGGAATCAAAAAATCGAAAATTTTGAACAATGTCAATAATATTCTTTCATGATAGCCTTTTTTTTGTCTGCTGATGATCAGGAAAAATCAAGGAAAATTCAGGGAATTCTACGAAATCTTTTTGCTAGGTACCCTACCATTTCTAACCTTTTTTATAATGTTAATTTCATATGTGTTATCCTATTGCATTTTTCTCGCCGCCCTCTTATTATTTCCTATTTGTCCTTTGTCCTGTCCTATCCCAACATGTCTTCTAATTTATCTCATTTGTTCTCTTCTTGTTTTTCAGCCATTACCGTATTACTATTCCCTATGCAAACTATATATAAACCCGTCCGTTAGTACCTCTTTCATAACTTCAGGATAATTCTCTAATATTCTATTTGCTTTTACAGAATTATCCTTTTTGCTTTGATAAAGGATAGTCTCTATCCGAAACATCAGCTTTTTATTTTGTTTCTGATTAATTATTTTTGTTTATTATATCTTATTTTTTATTCATTTTGTATTTTTAATTAATAACTATTATTTATTGTATTCCAGGGTTCTTGTGTATCGTCCTTCTCTAAATATATATATATCTGTTCATTTTTTTTCATGTACATTTTTAAAATTTTGTTTATCTTTCTGATTACATTTTTTCTCAATAGAGGGTAGTCCACCCTGTTCTTTTTTATTTTTCAGTGTCACCCCCCATTCATGTTTATAAAATTAAAAAAAGAATTATAATTATAGTTTCTTAATTAAAATATTTATTTCCTTCCACATTAATTAATAACCAGTTACAAAAGTGTCATTAAATTTTAAAAAAAATTCTTGCCTTTGTTTTTTTTTTTTGATGTCTGAGAATAGAAATTTTAAAAAGAAAATAAAAACGTGATCTTTGCAGTTTCTTTTTTTGCTTAAAAAAATATGGAGATAAAAAAGAAAGATTATAAAATGCAGCGCTTTAATTATTATTGTTCAAATTTGACTTTTGTCACGAGATGATCGAAGAATTGTTGGTTTCGTTTTGGTTGTCAAGACATTTAATATTTATCAGGGAATATAGATGGGGTGCGTGTTTACAAACATTAGCTTACTTCCTGTCTAGACATATTTCCGGTTTCGAAATAACTGCACTTTCGTTGTTGGCTGTGACTAAAAGTTGAACTAATTCAGATTGTGTGCCGAGTGCCGCGATTTTTCATTAATTTTTTATTGAGTCTGAGATCATAAAATGGTACATAGAAATCAATAAACATTACTTTACTCAGTAAAAATTTGCATTTTTATTGGCTAATTCATGCATTGTTTACTCTTTTCTGCCTCAGACAATTCTATGGTCGGAAGTAAAGGAAGGCACAGAAAGTGGTACATGCATATTCATACTTCCTGCGCACCCTGCCTATACAGGGTGTATCTGAATGGTGTGTACAAACTTGCAGCACGAGTTCCTTGTAGCCAGAGAAGCAATATATGTCCCATGATCATAGGGTCACAAAGTCTTCCTTCTGGAGATACAATTGTGCAACGTTGTCCTACACGTCAACTGAACACAGTTATGTTGTATGTTGATATGAATCCCTTGGACTTTTCTTTGTGGGGGCACTTGAAAACCCAAGTTTATTCCACCCCCGTACCAGATGTTGATACTCTTCGCCAGTAGATTGTGGACAATTGCGAGGTCATCCATAACACACCCGGTATTTTCCAATGGGTTGGCCAGTCAATGCAACAACATGTGCAGGCCTGCGTGGAATCTAATGGAGGTCATTTCGCGCATGTACTTTAGCACATCTGGACTCTTCTGTTACTGTACAAGCCGGAAATAAACCTAGTTTGTAATGCAGAGTGGATTTGATGTGACAATTGTGCCAGCTATTGTAGGACAATGCCGCACGGTTGTATCTCCGAAGGAAGCCTTTGTGACCCTATGTTCATGGGACATATATTGCTTCTCTGGCTACAAAGAACTCATGCTGTAAGTTTGTACAGACCATTCAGATACACCCTGTATACAAAGGTTAAGTACATACCTCAACTGGCTGAATGATTTCATCGATGTCCATCATTTATCTCGTTCTGGGTTATTTTACTTCAGATATAGTGATATAACAGTTTGTCAATATTTTCATAAAGGATTTCATATATGGCAACGTGGAGATAACCTGACAGGGGAACATTTACCATGGTCTTCTAAATGTTTATACGTAAATTATTTTGCTTTATGGTTTATAAATGGAGATACGCATTTAGATCAACATTTTCGATCAGTAGACGACTTTGATTTATTTTATTCACTGTACAAAGCTTGGACAGGTTGCAGACATTTATGTGAACATTGAATGAGTGTAAATAATTCAGTTATGAAGAAAAATAAAAAAATAAATAAATAAAGAAAAGCATACAAACAAGCCATTTTTTTTTATTTATTTTAAGTCTAATTTTTTTTCTTCCAAGCTTAAAACAAATAATGTTTTTTAACAGTGCTATTATAGATTCAAGAGATTAAATTTCTGTTAAAATTTATAATTGTACTGGTTTTTATTTTGTTCACTGCTGATACATGTTGATAACTCTGCTAGAAATTATTAAAAAAAAATTATCACATTAATTCGTTTTTAGAAATAAATTTAAAACAAAAAAAACCAATTGAAGTAAGGATGTAACTTAATTACAGGAATGCAATTTCTCAAATTACTCATTCCGATTAGGGTATGCGTGCAATGGCAACTTTTTATAAATAGTTGCCCAAAATGGATTACACGGAATTCTGTGGGAGTACGTGCATTGTCAACTAAAAGATTGCAGCAACTAACGAGATGCAAGCGGACACATTTTCAAAGCAACTCAATTATTGCTCACTTTGGTCCATGAAAGAATCGCTGATTTATACTTTATCTTGGTCTTATATTTATCTGCTAGAGAAACATTGCCAGCCAATCTTTGAAATATTACATTCCCATCAAGCTAATCAGAGGAAGGATCATCATTATGAGGCAGCACGCAATTCGAACGCCAATGTTGCTATATACACAATGTCTGCCATCATCACAGGCTACAATACGACACCAAGAGAAAACTCTGCTTTTCCCGCTTCTCTTTTCCAAACAATAGCAAAGACGGAGAATTTCCTTTTTTAGCAATTAGAGCATCAGTTCCCTGAACAGCTGCAAACAACAATTAACTTAACGAAGGGTGTGGCATGTTGTTGATCCACAGAGCAACAATACATGAAAAACATCTGGGTAAAAAATACAGCCAAGAAAAAAAATGTTTTAAAAGACAAAATTTATAACAAATGATCAAACTAGTAAACGAAATAAATCACAAAATAACAGGTTAATATTAAATATACTAATCATAAAATAACCACCCCAAAACTTAAATTATTCTGCCATCACATGACACAACACCCCACCTTAAGATCTGTAAATATCCCCTGTATTAACATATTTACATACTATATACATTGTGAAGCGATTTGCTCTAGCAACAACTAGCCTTATTTGCTCGACGTGAGTGCGGCTATCAATGTCTTACTTTTCTTTTGCACACCACTGTATACTCATCTAACCAAAGGCTGCTTTCAGAACTCACAAAAACCGAGCTGTCCCCTTTCTGAAGAAAATACATCGGCTCATATCTCTGAAATTCGAACCACAAATCATTTCCCCCGTCTGCAGGCTGATTCTCACGTTCACCATGTGTATCAATCAGCGCAACCATGGACATCGACTGATGTACCATCCCTACTTGCGGACATCCCATGGCATCATTAGCCTCATTAGCGGTCACATCAGCAGCCACCCCTCCCTTATCAGCCACACTGGTGATCAAACAGGGCTTCCTGTTACCATCATCATCATAAAGCTTGGTTCCCATAGCTACGATTTCAGGTCCGATCCTACGATAATCGGATCCGACTGAGTCGAGTCTATGGAAACCGATTTTCTACTCCTCCGATTTTCAGTTCCGACTCCAAGGTCCGACTAATCGTTACTTGCAGTAGTTTGAACCATTCAAAACTTTTTCAAGCTCTGATCCTACGATTTCAGTCCCGTGGATCGATGTGAAGGGATTCCATAACATCATTCGCGTTTCAACAATAAAAATGTGATTTTCGTAATTCGCAAAATGTTAAAAATCAATTTAAAAAATGGTTTAAAAATATGAATGTTGAGGGAAAAAATGAATTGCTGTTCGTTAGTCTCGCTAAAACTCAAAAACGGCTTGACCGATTTGAATAATTTTTTTTTTGTTTTGTTTCCTTTAATACAGGGGTGGTTTAAAAAACACAAGAATAAGAAAAACCAACCCCTAACGGGAAGAAAGGGGGATTGAAAATTTGTTAACACATCAACTGGTGTGGCACTACAAACGTAACACATTTACTTGTGTGGCACTATAAACATAACACATTTACTGGTGTGGCACTACATAATTTACCATATTAACCTCTTTTAGAAAGGGGGGTAACGAATTGTAGAGTCTGCTATCCATGTAGCGTAATATCTCCAACATGACCTACCTAAAACCTTCCCAGGGTCCATCGGAATTACCATGAAAAATTTCATCGAGATTGGTCTAACCATTTTGAGATGCATAGCGAACGGATAGGTCCATGTGTGTTTCTGTCTTATATAAATCTATAGTTTAATTCCAATCTTGACGAAATTTGGAAATTTGATCTTCAAAGCAAGAAGATCACTGTCTACATGAGATTTTGAAAAAGTAATATTTATCGATAATAATTCATGGATTTAAATTCAAATTATGGACCAAAAATATATATCTCCTGACGAACAATGCAAGGTAAAGTTTGTGCAACAATAGACTGCTCTGTTTGTTTCAACAGTAGTGACAGCAACACAGAATTCTAAAAATGATATGGCATTAAATACCAGATTCAGCCAATGAAATAGTTATGTATGTAAGACATGTTCATTAAGACATGTAAATAAATCTCAAGACTGATCATTTTGTAAATTTCATTAACAAAAATATTTTGAGGACACACGACTTACATGCATAAATCGAGGACCACCCTCTTATAAAATATAATATTCTTCAGGCTTTCTAATTTCCTGACCATAATTTAAAGTTTCGCGTAATGGTCATCAGCATACAGCTGGAAGGGTCTTCCTCGTCTGATAATCAGTGAGAAGGCGTCGGAAATTTTAACAATACATAAAATTCCTGTCCTTTGTGCTTTTCTTAGAATTGATAGTTGTTAGAATGTAACATTTTCTTGAAAAGCTTTAAAAATGAGCAGTAAATGGAAATAATGGAGAGTTAGCAGACTATTGAGAAACAGTGGAAATGCGGCAGAGAAAGCAGCCCCTTCACTCGGTGCTGTATCGATTTTTTCAGCGCACTGCTTCAACTAAACAATTGGTGAGTGACCCTGTAGCCGTCAATCCAAATGTGTCAATAGAGAAAACTGCGACTGCCAGATCAACCCAAGTGATGAATGCAACAGTTTTGCTTCAAGACCTCGAGAGCAGAGTGTGAATTGCAACAGTTTATCAATTAGAAAAATTGATGGAAAAACTTTAGCGACCTGGATTCGAACCAAGAACCCTGACTGTCATGGTTGACGCCTCTATCAATTGGGCTATCACAGACACTTGAACAGCCATGTTGTCACTAAGTGTCTTAAAGAAGGAAAGCCCAATGGGAGATGGGCACCCGGTTCACAGATCGTGAATTTCTCCTATCCAAACCATCAGAAAGTTTGATGAACACACAATAAGAAATAAAGAAATTAAACTGGAGCAAACACCAAACATTAGGTAAAGACTACTTGGTTGTCTTTAAGACACTTAGTGATAGCATGGCTGTTCAGGTGTCTGCGACAGCCCAATTAATAGAGGCATCGACCATGACAGTTGAGGTCCTTGTTTCGAATCCAAGTCGCAGAATTTTTCTATCCATTTTTCTAATTAATATCATTTACCTGATGCTTGGAATTTGCTCCAGTTTAATTTCTTTATTTCCTAACAGTTTATCAATTGTTGGAATTGCAGAATACACAGACACTAACGGGATTCATACTGAAGATGGCTAAGTTGTAGCCGAAATGTACATCTATGTTATGTTAAATTCTTTGTGGAAATAGTGGAATCCATCGTCTCCTTTGCATTAATGATCATGTACATCCATCGCCACCCAAGAAGAGAATTTTGGAATTGTGGAATTTTTAGATAAACAAATGAATTTTTAAAGGTCAGATCACACAAAATAGAAGAACTACAGCCATAGCCTGGGCCAAAAAAACATCAGATCAAATTATTATTTCATTTTCATTCTATTTCTTCCCAATTTTGTAGCAATACACATTATTCCATACATTGTTTCCCCTGTACTATGGGTTAACTTGCTCAGCTATACAAAACATTCCAACACGAACCGGGAAGAACTGTTACAGGGCCATACATTAGGAACATTTTAAAAGTTTTTTTTTTTTGTTTTTCTATATGAATTTTTACTGTTTTAATGTGTTAATTTTTACTGTATATTCCCATCCAGATATTGCAAACTTTCATCAAAAAAGAGCCCGAGCAATGCCGGGCATATCAGCTAGTAATTTTTATAAATGGATTGTTTTAATACATAAAAAAAAATACCAAAATGAAAAAAGTTTTTTACCCCCAAAACGATCAGACATTTTTCAGAATTATAAATTTATAATTGAATTAACCAAAATAAGACATTGAGGTGGTATTTGTTTTATAATATAATTGAGGTGCTTTAAGAAGTTTGTTCCAAGAAACATCTGAATATATTTCGTACAACCACCGGAAATGACAGCAGTAACAGTGTTTGTGTTTTTAAGGTGTCTCTAAATGGTTTCATGGATGTGACATTTATATAAATCTCATGGATGTAACATTTATATAAAATTAGAATGGGTTAAATGAAGCAGCCACTGAGAAGGCATACACATGAAACCTGAAAGTGAGGAAAAACGCCGGAATTTATATCGATGACCCGAAAAAGACCCGGCGTTTAATCTATTTTCTACACTCCACCCGGCTTTTATTTGAGACCGGCGTGTATTCAAGGTTTTACAGTACCTACATCATGTAAGTGATGATTAACATTTTTACAAGAAACTTTCCCTTTACTAATTTTTCTGATCTCCTCCCATACTGAATGCTGGAAATGTTGTTTAAATTTTTTGGCACAAACAGATCAGATAAAAATTTGTCTTTTATCTCTTTTCTCCTAAGTATTCTCTGAAACATACGGGCGCACAATCGCTCTCCCCTTTCATTATTCCATTTCTCACAGCATGATCGCAATTTTGTTTGTTCACAGATCTGTTGTGCTTGTGGAAACTTAACCTCTACATTTTCTTGGTACCAACTATCATCACATGTTAATGTTGCCATCTTATTTTATGTTGGAAGCATGGTATATTTGCAAGCAGATGAAATGTTGGATCCAATCTGTAGTGATGGTAAAGGTCTGCTGCTTAAGGGTACATGATATGAAAGTGGTGATGAGTCACCAACGGTCACAAATTGGGATTATGACAGTCTTATATTAGGGTTTAGCATGTATGCAGCAGGCAAATTTGGATACTTTTCGGCCAAAAAAAGCTTTTAGTCTTGTGACTGAAGCTGGATTTGTATTCTTAGCCCGCAAATAAATTGTTTGTTAAAGGAAATGTTTATTTTGTATCATAATTTCTTTATAGACTAATTATAGCTGGAAATGATGAGATTAAACAACCTTCTTGGTTCTTGCCTCATACCAGCTTTTTTCATGGTGCCTTTTGAATGCGACATGCCGTTTTGGTAGATGTGAGTCATTACTCCATGTGGTGTTATTTTTTCTCCTAAAATACATTACAGAAACTTTTATTATGTTTTCACTACAACACTTTATACAGGGTGATTCAGTCAATTTCAGACCATTTCACTCGAATGACGTGCATTAGGGATAAACAATTGAAAGAATATGAGCGCCATATCGAATTTCTGAATAGTTGGAGTTTGTACTGTTGCAACGGCGCTGCATGAAAATCGTATTGTTGAAAAATGGCGCCCGCTTTATCAACAGAGCAGAAATGCAGGGTTGTCGAATGGTATTTCGAGACATAATCACCTGTAACCATGCAACGAAAGTTCCGGAAGGAGTATAAATGTTGAGACGTACCAGGCAGGGAAGCAATCATGGATTTTGTCAAGCAATTTCGTGCCACTGGATGTGTTAAAGGCAAGAAAAAAGGCGGGAGAGAAGCTCGTGTTCGAACGGCCGAAATTATCGAAATCGTTCGTACAAGTTTGGTCGATTTCCCTACCAAAAAATCTGTTCACCGCCTATCCATTGAAGAAGGGCTGTCGTATACCACGACGTGGCAAATTTTGAGAAAGGATTTACACCTGTTCCCGTATAAGATACATGTTTATCAGGAGTTAACAGACACTGGAAGACAGAAGCGACAACACTTTGCGATGGAGTTTGGAGCAGAAATGGAAGCCAATTAGGACATTGTAGACAACCTGTGGGAGTCAGATGAGGCCTTCTTCCATCTGTCAGATGACGTTCATAAACACAACGTTCGTTTTTGAGGTTCCCAGCACCCTCATGAGATCCATAAGTCACCTCTTCATCCACGAAAGGTTATGGCTTGGTGCGCGATTTCCAAAAGAGGCATCATTGGTCCGTTGTTTTTTGAGGGCAACGTAACGTCACAGGCTTACCTTAACATGTTGGAAAACTTAATCCCCGAGCTGCGAAGGAGGCATATACCGCTTCGACATCAATGGTTTCAACAGGATGGGACTAGGCCTCACACAACTAATGAAGTGCTAGACTTTCTCAATCAGAAATTCGGAAATCGTGTCATTTCAAACAGGTTTCCAAATCGATTCGGGGGTGGCTTTCTTTGGCCCCCTACGAGTTCTGACCTAAACCCATGTGATTTTTATCTCTGGGGGTTCCTTAAAGACAGTGTGTTTACTACAGCACCAAGAACCCTAGACCAGCTGCGACAAAGCATCGTGGATGCAGAAATCCTGGATAGAGTTATGAACAACTTCACCATTTGGATGCGAGCAGTTCAAAACGTTCGTCGTGGCCACATTGAGCATATCATCAAGACTTTTCCACGGGAATAAAAACTCCGAACTGCCTAAAATATCATACTGAAATGCTATGTTTGTAAACGTTAATGGGTCAATAAATCATAGTACTGAAATCGTCAGAAATTGACTGAATCACCCTGTAGATTATAGAAACACCTTGATTGCAACTCTTACCACTGTTTTGGCATGCTTGTGCACTGTTGCATTTAAATTATCGATCTCTTGGGGTCAGGAGTTGATACAACCACAACACCTGACTCCAAAGCAAAGTCCCAACAGATACCTTCTAACAACCCCAACCCATAGCTATTAGCTGAACCAAAAAAGGGTGTGATCATATACTAACATTCTTAAGTTATTTATCCATGCATAAACGAAAAAGCTTGATCAGACACAACTCTGACAAAATCCGGGGCTTTATTCTCTTGAATAATGTCAAACATTAACATCACAAGCAAAATGGAACACAAAAATTTCATATTGGGAGGTTCTTTTCTTGAGATTATCATTTCCACAAAATCCAGTTTTTCAGTTTATCTTTGTGTTTTTCTTTTATTTTCTTTTTAAATTCTAATCTCCACCTCTATATCAACATCAAGCCTTGCTCTTATCTTATACTTCCTTAAATTAAATTACTTCTTACTTTGTTTAAAGAAAATAAAGGAACAGCCCGCAGCAGTTAGAATAAGAAAAAAAATTCTAATAAAATTGGTTTCTTCGTTAACCATTAACAACTTTTCCTTTAAGTTAAATTAATAACTCGTTTTGTCAAAATTTATTTAACTTTTCCCGAAAACACAAAGGTAGATTTAATAAAGCTTCAAGGAGTCCAAACGTCCGTTTTTTATACCCCGGAAGATCATTTTATCTTTCTTTCGATCAGGTACATGAGCTAGCTGTATCTTAATTACCGATTTTCTTACACTTAGATCTTCAGCATTAAACTTTAAATTGTTCGAGCAAGTGTTTGTGGTTTATTCTTTCTTGACATTCTCTTTTATTTTAGATTAATTCTTTCCAATGGAAACCACTAGGAAGTACAGCCTGACCAACGGGGAAGGTAAGTATGGGGGGGGGGGGGGAAGGCCAACGATGGGTTAATTAGTACTGGTTAGTATGGGGCGTCGATCTTAAACTACTGATACCCCACAGGATACTCATCAAATTCATCGCAAATCATCTCATCTTCCAATTGAGTTCTCTTTGCTCATGAAGTCTTCTCGAGGTCTTTTCGTTAGACGTTCCGTTTCTCCTCTCCGTAGCTTTCTGTGAATATAAAATCAAAAAAACAAGACAGTTTCTGGCTAAACCTAATAATCATAAACGTTTTTACCAGACGAAAGTGTCGAACCACGCCATGAATGTTAGGAGTGAACTCTGAGCTTTAGACGTCTATGTCCCAGACTCCGAGGGCATCGTGGTGCTGAAATACTCATCGGTTTCCACATGCTCTCTCCCGAACACTACATCAAGGATCGGCTTGACTTCTCTCGTAGATCCATGGTTGAAACAGACATCTCTCTTGCTCCAAAAAAAGGCTCAACTGCTTACTCTGCCTCCTTCAAAACGTATATTTTTTAGAAGCTCCTTGAAAACCGAAGCTCACGTTGTTATCGTCTTCACGCGACCAACAATCTAATCTCCAAAGTAATGTAAACTTTTATTCTCCAACAATGCCTCTGTTAAAAATATGTCAAAATTATATTAAATTCATTTTATTTATCACAATCCTGATTCTTTTCATTCAATTCAATTCCTATTTTCATTATCCACATATAGTCATTTCCATATTATTTCTGTTTCATCTTCTATTCCCTCTCGATAACATTTTGTGACCGCAACAATCGAATATTTATTGGCAGATGGGGGTGTATCCTCGTAAAAGAAAACATCTTGTTTTGTTCCATGCCACTCGTGGAACGTCAAAATCCTTTTTTTGGCGTTACAGGCCCCCTCCTTCAAACAGGAAGCGCGTCCTAGCACGGAGAATTGGATCCGTAAATTATATAACAAACTGTCTACTAGCAAATGTTTTGCGACGCACCTAGATCGCGTCGTGTGGTCCTTTTATCGAGGAGAGCCACATTAACCTCCATGGTAAAGAATTCTTCGGGGACAGACTCCCTGGAAGCCGCTTTCATCGTCTCGTTGCTATGCTTCAAAATATTATCAAATATTCTTTCAATTTCTTGAGGTTTGACAAGTCCGTCATTATTTTTCAGGGTCTTTTCCTTCTGAATCGCACACTTCAAATGTATTTAATCAAAAGAAATTTTTTTTCCTCGCTATATTTTCTCAAAAAAAAACAAAAAAAAAAAACGGACGGGTGGGTCTCCTCTTAAGCTAACGAAGAACAAACGCTCGAGATCTCAGTAAAGGGTTGGTACCTAGACCCCTACTGAGACCCGTTGGCCCCAAATCCCTGGCAATCACAGTTTCGTCGTAGCGTATTTGGCCACCCGCAGCTGAAACACCTAAACTTCACTGGTCCAGAGTTGGCACCACCAGCATCTTCCTTCTTCGCCGATCCCTCACTTGTATTTCTGCTCGAAGTTTCTCTATTATTTGTCATTTGTGTGGTGAACCAAACTTGTTCCCATTCAGCACATAACGTAAGCAATTTCTTTTCAGTTTTAACCACTGAAGGTAGTACTTTCTGCTTTAAATAATTCAGCATGTTGGCGATGGCAAGTTCCACCAGCTCCCGCTCAGTCAAGGGCGTCGGTAACATTGCGCTTAATCCCTTCAAATCCGTGTAAAATCTAACAAAGCTTTCATTTTCTGTCTGTCTCCTAGAATACAATATTCTTTTTCATTCTGCTTCCATCTTGCTCTCTCCGAATCTTTCTTTTAATTGTTTTTTTGCATCAGTCAACGACTCTGTTTCCTTCAATAGCTCGCCTATTCATGGAGCTAAATGCGGTTCGACAATCAGTGGCAAAATCCTACGTAGCATCGGTCTCAGAATCTCATGAACTAAAGCTTGACTTTCTAAATTGGTTATATATACGTCTGTATCAGTATATCCATCAAATAAAGCTATGTTCAGCCTCTGGCGGTATTTACGAATATCTTCTTTACTCTCCTTGAGCAAGGCCTCCAGCACTTCGACCTGTCGTTCCAACGTTAGGTTCATGCGGTCCGTGGCATAATAATCAGTGCATTTTGTATATTTTTGCAAATCCTGTTTAATAAATGTTTCCACGTCAGCCACTTCCCATTCGGTAGCATCTGGATGCGCTGCCACTCAATCCTTTATCTTTTACAAATGGCTTTCCAAAACTTGTTCTGGACTCCCACCGGCTACTCCCTCTATATGTAGATAAGTTTTAAGTTTACTGATGACCATCGCCGACAACAAATTCGGTGGGATACGTCGTTGGTAAAGCGTGGCTAGTAGTTTTCCACGTTGAACGGGATCCATAATAAAATTTCTTCTGTCTATGACAACTAAAAATTATGGTCTTCGAAAAGGTCTATCTTCATTGGGCGTCTCTCCATTAGTTTCTACAATAACTCCTTGAAATAGAAAAAGAAATGGTCTAAAATCCACGAAATGCTCATACTTAACATGTATCTGTAACTCTTCATTCAGACGAATTTCGATATACGTTAGTAATAGTCCTCTTCACCAACACCCAACAATTTCAGCTACCTCAGGCTCTTCACCTCTCCTTAGATGAAATCCCAGGGTTTTGTCAGAAAAAAAACCTTTTTGTTGCACTTAAATTATCGATCTCTTGGGGTCAGGAGTTGATACAACCACAACACCTGACTCCAAAGCAAAGTCCCAACAGATACCTTCTAACAACCCCAACCCATAGCCACTAGCTGAACCAAAAAAGGGTGTGATCATATACTAACATTCTTAAGTTATTTATCCATGCATAAAGGAAAGAGCTTGATCAGAAACAACTCTGATAAAATCTGGGGCTTTATTCTCTTGAATAATGTCAAACATTAACATCACAAGCAAAATGGAACACAAAAATTTCATACTGGGAGGTTTTTCATTTCTTGAGATTATCTTTTCCACAAAATCCAGTTATTCAGTTTATCTTTGTGTTTTTCTTTTGTTTTCTTTTTAAACTCTAATCTCCACATCTATATCAACATCAAGCCTTGCTCTTATCTTATACTCCCTTAAATTAAATTACTTCTTACTTTGCTTAAAAAAAATAAAGGAACAGCCCGCAGCAGTCAGAAATAGAAATAAAATTCTAAAAAAAAAGGTTTCTTCATTAACCATTAACAACTTTTCCTTTAAGTTAAATTCATAACTCGTTTTGTCAAAATTCATTTAACTTTTCCCGAAAACACGGAAGCTGAGGTAACACTAACTATTATTGTGGGGGTGGCGAGACACTACACTACAAACAAATATCCAAATCCAATGCTTTATTTATTTTTTTAACTATTATACAGAGTGGGCAAGAAATAACGTGAGGTGTTCAGAGCTCGCTAGCGGGAATTCTATTAAGCCAAATGCAGTACATTTTGGTGTATACACTTAGTGGAACATGCAGTTTCGATTTCTTCAAAAAAAAAATAGTACCAAAAGTCGCCATAGGGGGCGCTTATTTCAAGAAAACAATGAATACATTTGCATAAGGGCGTTCCGTGTTGAGCAATCATGACAATAAAAGGCAAGGCTGGGGATTTCCCATCATTCACGAACGAATGGCCTGACGATGACGCTTACTCTGCCTGACCGAGTGTTATTAGTCAAGTTGTTTTATCAGAAGAGCGACAATGCAAGTGCTGCCCTTCGTGAATTCCGGCGATTGAAAACGTTATGAAGAGGACCGATGAGCATAACTAACTTACGGAAAATGATTGAACGATTTGAATCTACCGGAACTCTAGGAGTGCAACCAGGCCGGGGACGCAAACGAATCAGGCAGCAACATGTTGAAGAAGTTGCAACTGCTGTTGTGGAACAGGAGATGACTACTGTGCAGGGTACCAGCAGTGCACACGCAATAGCACGCCAAACAGATATCCCATATTCGACGGTGGGGAAAATATTGCATAAGATATTGACATTTTATCCCTATAAACTCACACCTGTTCAACAATTCCTTCCTGGAGATGAACGTACCTGAACTGACTTTTCGTTGAGATTTTTAGCTCGTATGGAAGTGGATGATGCATGGCCATGGCAAATTTTATGGAGTGATGAGGCACATTTTTATTTGAATGGTGATATCAATACCCACAACTGCCGTATTTGGACTGCATCAAATCCACAAGTGTGCCTGCAACTCTTATGCATTCACCGAAACTAACAGTATGGTGCGGCTTTACTGCTTCTTTCATCATCGGCCTGTACTTTTTTGAAGAAATCCGTCCCCGTGGACCAATGACTTGTTCCGTCAAGTCTACCAGGTATGCCGATATGCTTGAGAATTTTGTGATACCACGATTGCAGGAAAAGGGTTGTCTGGATTCTACCATTTTTATGCAGGATGGTACGCCACCGCACATCGGACATCATT
Organism: Rhysida immarginata; assembly: GCA_023313115.1. Taxonomy (NCBI): domain Eukaryota; kingdom Metazoa; phylum Arthropoda; class Chilopoda; order Scolopendromorpha; family Scolopendridae; genus Rhysida; species Rhysida immarginata. The sequence continues at coordinate 460,934 of JAHWFO010026985.1, forward strand.
TGCAGCAGATCTTGCGAGAACGTTTTTCAGACAACAGAATAATTAGTCGTGCATTTCCCATGGTATGGCCACCGAGGTCGCCTGATGTCAACCCTTGTGATTTTTGGTTATGGGGATATTTGAAAAGTCTTGTGTATCAAGCGCATGTTCCACTAAGTATATACACCAAAATGTACTGCATTTGGCCTAATAGAATTCCCGCTAGCGAGCTCTGAACACCTGACATTATTTCTTGCCCACCCGGTATATGATGACGCAAATAAACTGAGATTATGACAAAGTGCTCCAAACAAATAATTAAAAAGAACAATGTTTAGCTTTTTATTTTTAAGCAAACTTACATTTAATGCACTTTAAAAATACATATTAAAATAACTTAGCAGTAAAGTTCAATATTAATTAGAGCATTCTTTGGCTTCATAAAAATATTATAACTAAAAATTGGCTTAAAATTAAATTATGTAGCTTCGGTAATGTATTCTTTAAAAATGAAACAAATTATATCTCATAATTGTCACAAATAAATCGTGATTTTTAGCGTGAACAGTATCCTTAATTATCTGATTTTTAACACAGTAAAGATACTAAATTAGAACTAACCTGGCTGTACAGCTGCAGTAGTTTTCTTCTGTCTCAAGTTTTATGTCAGATTTCTTGAATTTCACACAAAATTCATGAGGTTATTCGTTCATCTTTGGTGAATGCCAACATTTCACGAACACGTTGAAATTTGCGTCATTTAGATTTGTAATCCATACATCGTGTATGTAGCATCCAGAATAATAATGGAAACCGCATTCCCGTATTCGTATGCTATCAGATTGGAGGATTTCTAAAAATTCGTAAGCTACTGCTAGATTAAGACCTGCCAACCAGTCAAGTGACTTGGTCCTCGGTCTGACTCCATTTAAAAAATAAATAAATAAAGAGTGTACAAGATTGGAAACGTGCCACGAAGCTGGATTTCTCTACGTTTACAATGCGGGTTTGTTTTCCCACCAGCGGGTCACGTGATCTGACGTCAAGGCAAGAGGCGTCGATAATGAAATCGGTCAATTGGCGCTCCTTCATTCCAACAACATGTGACATCTCAAAAAATTTTTTTTCAACATTATTCTTATACATATAAGCATGAAACAACTGATATTTACACGAATTTCCAAGAAATAAGTGAAAGTTTAGAAAACATTTTCCAAACTGTAATGATGCGTCTCAATCGAGTTAAGTTTTTGATTTGTTTAGAAGTAACATTAGAGAAAAAAACAATCTGATGAAACTCTTGAATCGATGCCATTATACTAGTGTTCGGGAACTAGAGTGGTTTTATTGCAATCGGAAATTTCATCAGTTATTAACGATGCTATAGATAATTTGGTGTACAAAGTCGAAATGTACGAAAAAACGGATCGGGATGGACTATCTCGTCCATCGATAAATGCGATGTGCATTTTGGTAAATATTGCCCGTTTTGGAGTGGATATAAATTGAAGCTCGACAAATTATTAAAAAATAAGAGAACATTGTTAAATGCAGAAACTGACAACAATTCTTGTTTTATATATTCTGTCTTGGCTGCATTGCATCTCGAAGTGAAATGGAGAGATATTAAACATTACATGCAGTTTATGGGGGAAATTAATTTAAACGGAGTGACATTCCTTAATCCTATTATATACATTCCAAAATTTGAAAAACAAAACAATCTCTTTGTAAACAAGTACGGTTACGAAAAAAAAACAAACAGTATTTCCTTTATACATATCATAAATGACATGCAAACGGGAAGTTAATTTATTGTTGCTTGAAAATCATCATTATTGCACCATACTGGGCTTTCATTGATTGACCAGGGTGAGCAACAAAAACCGTTATGTTTGTCGCTATTGTTTGTTTATACATAGCGGAAAAAAGTTAGAAGAACATGAGAAAGACTGTTGAACGAAAAAACCTCAACGTTTAGTGATGCCAATTCCTATTTTCTTTCACAATCTTAAATCATGCAATTCGCATTTCACTGTGCACACATTGTCTTATTTTGGAAAATTGAATAATTCAAGCACTCCCACAAAACACCCAGTGATACGTAGCAATAAAAATTAACCATCTTTAGTTTCTGGACAGCTGTCTGTTTTCACATTTTTTATCACTTTTCAGACATTATGCTTTTACCCGATGTTTTCCAACAATTTCACACACTATGTGACGAATATTCGGGCTCAACCCTGCACATTTTCTATCGCTCCCAGGTTTATCGTGGCAAGCTGCAATGAAAGAAAACAGGTGAATCTGTAGAACTTTTGACAAACGTGAATCTTTATGTTTTTTTGAGAGAGCAGTCAGAGGAGGGATATCGGTTATGTTTCAGCAAGATGCAAAAGAGGGCTATGACAAAGAGATCCCTATCTCTTATTTATTCTACATAGATGCTAACAATCTTTATGCATATGCATCTCCTTCCTTATTCTGTTTCGTTGGATGGATCGAAACGAAATCAATCGTTTTGGACGTCCATAAATTAGATGCAAACAACAAAATTGGATTTTTCTTAAAAGTCGATCTTGTTTGCCCCAATGAATTGCACAATTCTCATTGCGATTATCCGCTAAAACCCGAGAAACTTGTAGTTACAAACGAAATGCTGTCACCCTTCAGCAAAGAATTACATGTGAAGTATAATCTTCCTCAGAAATCTGAAAAATTAATTCCTCACTTTCCTCCTCATATAAAATATATATAAAAAATTATCATAAAAATTTAAAGTTTTATCTCGATCACGGGTTAGTTCTGGAGAAAATACATCACGTTGTGTGCTTTCAACAAAAAAGCTTGGTTGAAACCTTACATAGAATTCAATATGTAGAAAAGACAGTCATCTCCGAGTATTTTTGAAAAGAATTGATTCAAATTGATGAATAACGGAATATTTGGGAAAAGTTTGCAAAATGTGTGCAAGCATCAGCTCATTAATTTCAGTGCAAGTGAAGAGCGCTCATTAAAACTTGCATCAAAACTGTCATTAGAGTATTTTGAAATTATCAACGATGACTTCTTACTATTCAAAATGCATCGCCATCGTGTGGTGTCAAATCGTCCCGTGTATATTGGAACGGCAGTTTTAGATCTATCAAAGCTCACGATGTATGAATTTCACTATGACCATTTTAAAAAAATTTACAGAGATAATTGTCAACTTCTGTTCTTAGACAATGACAGTTTATTTTATCAAATTTTCACAAAAGATCTTTATGATGAATTAAATAATCATCTAAGCTATTTCGACACCAGCAATTATCCCGTTGATCACAAGTTATATTCAACTGAAAACAAGCAAGTGCCTGGAAAATTTAAAGACGAAACAGCAGGGAATGCGATACAGACAAGAAGTCAAACCTGAACTAGGGACACAATAACCACACCGTACAGACTGGTCACAGACACGGAACACTCGCCGTGAAACATAAAGACTCAAGGGGATGGTCGCTGCAGTGGGAAACCAAAGCCAACTTACCAGATCCAACACCGGTGTGCTACCGCAGAACCCGAAATCCAGTCCGTACAAACGGGACTAGCCATCCTAAAGGGCAGGTCTAAACATCCACTGTCAACGAGCCACAAGACCAAAGCCCCTACACAACACCTGTACCAAGAATGCACTTAAATCCAAAAACCCCAAACAATCCCATATTAAAATGCCTGCTTAGCTGCCCTGTTCGCTAGTATTGCTATCACACTAAATGGCTTAAAAGCAATCCAAACAAATAAATAAAAAAAATAATCTAACTTCCTTAATTCCATAACACATCAAAGTACAGCTATAACAACGATCCTTTTACATTAATGAACTTGACTTCCTTCAATCAGTTCTCAAATAAAATTACAATAATGCAAACCCTCAAAGAAACATAGTTAGATATTCTACAGACAATAAAATTCACAATCCCATAAAATCAATAATCTTAAAGTTTCACAATCCTCTATCAAACAGATAATGTGTATAACCCTTCCAACAATCTCTAACAAAAAAAAAGGTACAAACTTAAGGGCCTACTAATAAAGGCAATAAACTCCCATTCAATCTAATCCCATAGCTGTCTAAATAATTCTAAACGTTTTTTTTAACACTTCAATAAACAAAGATCTCAATCTAAAATTCCCACTAATAACAGCATAAACCTCATTAAATCCATTCCCGCTACCGTTAAAATCCATAATCCAAATTTAAAGAATTATTACAAAATTTCAATTAAGCATTACACTAAATTCCATTACAAAGAATCCAATTATCTAAACTCAACGATACTAAAAAGGGGGTATACTATTAAACTAAATAAAACTGATCAGTACAAAGTTACCATGTGGTCTCTCTTTCCGTAACAAGAGAAGGTTAGACCTAACCATCGACTAATTTAGCATCGTAACACGAACCCAATCCGAGTGGAACACGGTTGTTCCCGGTCTAAAGGCATCTGCTTTGTCTTCGTCATCTCCTTGGACTTCCATCTCGTCTCAGTCCTTTCAGTCTCGACTCTGGATCTTGAATGCCTCCTGAATGCCGCTGCCGACCCCCTTTTATATCCAAGGCAAGCGTCGGGCTGCCCTCTAGTGGTGGCGTGGGTGAAGCTCTCACTCCACATCCGGATTTCAAACATGACACTTCTAGCCTCTGATAGACAGTGATGTCATCGCCAGCACGCTAGATTCGAAACGTAGGCGATGTTCTATACAGATAAACTATTATAAAACTTTACAAAGAAAGGAAAAACCTCCTCTAACCTTGGAGGCACATAATTATAATAATGATTTACAAATTAATAGAGAATCAAATTATTCCCAACATTTTCTCAAGGTTAAGAGATACAAAAACTAAAATTCTCCCAAATAGGGGTTTTTATCCAGGACACCAAAACGGAGGTAAATGTCCGGTCATGGAATTTTCGTCCTAACAAAGACTAGGTTTAATTATAGTGAATACAGATCGACACTCGCAGGTGTCATGTAGCCCTTTTATATGGGAGGACTACTGTAACCCAATACATAAAAGGATAAAAAAAAAACAAACAACAAAGTGACTATGTCACAAAAAAGAGGTTTATTACTTGCACTGTTTAAAAGAAAAGTACCTTATCATTTTTCTTCGACAGTTGTTTGCAGTTTTTAGCACCTACTTTACACATGTAAACAAAATAAGCTCTGCTTGTGATCATATGATGATAAAAGATACATTTTAAGTGATGCGGTTCATTTTATGCCATACTGACATTTTTTAATAAAAAACACAATTACTTATGACTTAATTGATCATTAACTTCTAAGAAACTTTTGTAATTAAATGAATATTTTTTACAGCTTTTTTCGATGAAAAAAATGTAATTTTCGATCATTAAAATAAATTTTCATATCGATAAAATTTAATATAATTTCATTCAAAAAAACGTAGTTTCATATTAAAAAATAAACATTCACATCAATAAAAGAATAATTTATATCAATAGAATAATTTTTCACATCAATAAAACATAGTTTCACGTCATAAAAATGTAAATCTTCTTCTTCTACACAGCCGACATCTCCCAAAGAAACGGAGACTAGCTGATGGGAAACGTTGAAAATGGCACTATTTGGTTACGGAGCGTACGGGTCACTAACTAGGTTTTAAAGGGCCAAATATCCCATCAAAAACACCAGAGCTGCACAGAAAACACGTAAGGAGTAGCACTACAGCACGTTTATCACGTGGCTTCAGGTGGACAGCAAGGAGGATATTTTTCAAAGAGAAGGCGATATTCCGCTTAATGAAACTGTTAACGAGCAGTTCCTTCTGTTGGCAATAAATGGGGCAATCCAAGATCACGTGGCTCACTGTCTCTTGCTCCCCACACAAACAATGGCCGGACGGCACTATGTTAAGTTTATATAAGAAGTGATTGAGCGGCACGTGACCACTTCACAGCCTGAAGAGCAAAGAACACTGATTCAATGTAAGCCATCTAGGGGCAAGGTGCTTGACTCTGTCTCTGTTCGGGAAAAGCGCCCTGTAGTGGCCATCTTTCGCTTCTGCTAACCAGATCTCATTCCACACAGCAAAGGCGCACCTGTGAATACACGACTTTAGAACAGTAAAGTCAACACGAGCAGGGATAGCGAGCTTGTGCCCGTCCTCCCCCAATTTGCTTTTCTGTCGGCCATTTCATTCCCTCTAATATCTTTGTGGCTGGGAACCCACATAAAACGGATGCAATAACCATAATAATAAAGCTGCTGAAGTAAGTCAACAACATAGCCCAGCTGATTTCTGAAAAACCACTTACCGCTGGTTAGGGCTCGTTGAATAGAAGAAATAGCACGTAGAGAGTCTGATAGAATTAGGTAATTGCAAATTGGAAGAGAAGAGGTAAGTAAAAGAGATTTGTGGATTGATATAAGTTCTAGTTGGAACGAGCTAGTCGCCGGAATAATGTTTTGGGAAATCAATTTCGAATCCTTCAAATAAACACCAATACCGCCATTACTGCCTAGGGGGGGAAAGGGAGGCGTTGGAATAAATTTTACGGAATTGGGGATATTCATCCGTGAGGAAAGCATCAAATTGAGTGGAGCACACAGAGGACGAGCAGATGGACGCTAACCAATTAGGGAGGGAGATCACAACATCGGACAGAGGGTTCACCCACATATGCTTTAAAGCAATAGGCTCACAGGGATAGAAGCGACTGCAATCAAACTTTCTTAATAAGTCTGACGCAAGGGAGCGAAGTACGATTCGATCTTAGAAGGGACTAACAGTGATAATCAAACGTAATGTCCTCTAGCGATCTTCATGCGGATTGGCAATAAGAAAATAACTAACAAACACTTTGGGCCTCCCACCTCAAAGGGGAGGGGGGGGGGAGGACACCCGTCTCGATGTAAAGCAAGGGGCATGGGGAAGAAATGGTAGCACGTAAGCATCTTCTCAATAGCTTCCTTTCCATAAACATCAAAGAGTTCACGCTCGACTTGGGGGCAAGTAACAAGGGTAACGCTGACTGGTCCATGATCTTCACGAGAGTACTAGTCAAGGTGGAAGCCTCACCCCACCGGGATCCCCACTTTGACTTTATTACCAAACTTAACCGGGCTAAGCTCTTAGACAGATTTCCCCTAAGCATTCTAACGTGGCTCTTCCAATTTAGCCTGCTGTCAATAGACACTCCAAAGAACTTATGTATGTCTCTATAAGGAAGCCTAGCACCTTGGAGAAAGACGTTTATTAGAAGAGGAGGACCGCTCTTGGACAGGCACATTACCACCGATTTCTCAGGGGAGAAGGAGATGTGATTATCGTTGCTCCAGGCCTCAAGTTTATCACAGGTGTCCTGCAGTGTTGCTCGGATTGCTGGAATAGAGCTACTAGAGAACCAGAGGCCATGTGCAGGGCCTCAAGATTGTGCCCTGCAGAAGGCCTTGCCACTGAATGGTCCAGAAGTGCCGCCGAGAAAACGAATACCAATTCTTCTTGCTCTTAAGAAGGAGTTGATCCATATGCCCATCCTCCGAGGGATCTTAATGTCAACTAGCTTGTTAGAAAGGAGCTCGTGTGAGACCGAATCATAGGCCTTAATGACATTTAGGAAAACAATGCCGATACACTCACCCTTCTCCCTTGATAACAAGATATCGTCTACTAACTTCAGGACTGAAAATAGATGGTTGCGGCCTTTTCTAAAGATAGTGCTGGAGTCGATCATTCACAAGGCGCTCTAACGTTTTAATTAGGCATGAAGTCAAGGCAATCGGACGGAAGCTCAAGGGCGACCTTGACGGCTTGCCAGGTTTCAAAATTGGATGTAATATGGAGTCTTTCCACCTGGAAGGTATTATGCCTGTCATCCAAGAAGCGTTGAAAGCATTCAGCAATAAAAACAGATGACCTTCCCCCAACTTGCTAAAGGTGGAATTAGTCAGGCCATCAGGGCCCGGCATAGTCCGTTTAGATCTAACAGCTGATTTCAGGGAGGAGATAGTGAAGGGTAGATCCCTCTGAGGAAGGGCCTCCGGTGCAACGAATTCAGCTGAAAAATGTTTGGCCAGCACTTGGGCAGATCGAAGCCCACTGCCAGGCGGAGAATGGACTCTGCTGAAGACCTGGAGTCCAAGAGGAGGCCTTCATCGTTTTTAATGAGGGGAACAGAAAAAGGTGGACGCTTTTGGAAACACTTCAGAGCTTTGCCTGGCTCATCTTTCTTGATAACTTCTAGCCAGTATTTCCTTCTATGTTTTTTCAATGTTTTCTTACAATGTGCTTTCATTCTTCTTGACTCCAGCCAGCAGTTCAAACACCTGCATTTACGGAATTCTCTCTTGGCCTTATTCCGTAGCCAAACGACCTCCTCACACTTAAAGTTCCACCAAATGGGCCTAGCAGGGAACGATCTACCGCTTAGGGGCTTGGCACAAAGCTTTTGCTGGTAAATGGAAAGAAGATAACGATGTTAAGGTTCCTCCCTGGTTCAAGGTCCAAGGGGGAGGAAGGAGAATGGCTGGCATTTTGAGCATTTTGGGCGGAGGGAAAGGACTTGCACAGAATGGAGCTCCAGGGGCCATCAACACAATTTGTAGAGGATATAAAAAGACGAATCGGGGAGTGGTCACTGCCATGGGCACCAGGAATTATCTCCAGATAAAAAGAGAAGGGACAGTCGGATGACACCAAAGCTATACTCCAAATTAGAGGATGACCACTCCAGTCTCGACGGCGAGTAGTATGCTCTGGTGTAAACAAAATTCTAAAATTATGGCACACTTGCAGCTCCTCCAGATATCGTCCATTGAGGTTTTGACCAGTACAGGCCGAATCAGAACTTTTAGCATTAAAGTCACCGATTGCAATATACGGAGAGGAGAAAAAGTTGAATAAACTGGACCACTTGCCCCTGGGAAGGTATCCAATGACGTAAACACAATATATATGTAACCAAATGTCTTGAATATAGATGACCAAATCAATTATAGCAATACCTTCTAAGTGGTCCATGTAGTTAACGTAGTGCGGAATATATGATTTTTCGGCTACGAGATTGCCACCTCCGTACTTCTCCCTGCTGTTGACGTAAGCAAGGGATTTCGGAAATTTCACAATAGTTACGGTTTCAGAAAATCTCACATAGGGTATAATTGGGGATTTGTTATGAAGAAGTATGGTGTCCTCCCAATTGGAGGACAAGCCACTGATGTTCCAATGGAGGATACTCATGTTTTTACTACTGGGTCAGGGCACTGTTGATGTGGGGTAGCAAAACACTTGCCACCAACTCATGATGTCCTGCAACCAAGAAGGGAGGGGGTATGGCTGTCGGGATTCCATTACCTTGAATGTGTCACCGAGGTTTACGGAGTCATTGCTTTTTCTGGTTGTTTCAACAAATGATGAGAGAGATAATTTTAAACAGTTTCCAACCAATCCATCGACTTTGTGGTTTCCCAGAGTAGTAATGTTTTCATGTGGGTTAACATCATATTAAGGAATGTTATTTGCTTGAGAAGGAGGCAATACATGAGAAACCTCCATAGCATCTACTAAGGAGGGGGCGACAAATGTTGAGGCGGATTCCGGCCAGGCTACCAGGGAAGGTAAAGGGAATCAAATCCTGGCAATTGAGGAATTGGCGAGTGGTGGGAGAAAATCGGTGAAAAGTTCTTCGCGTCCACAAGTGGAGCACGTAATATTCACATGATTGTCATAATCAGTGGCGGCGGTCATGTCATTAGTCGGGATATTCGTCACAGGTTGAGGAGGGGCTGTATTGTACCGATAATCAGGCTGAGGGCGGGGCATGGATGACACCAAAATGGCATAAGTTTGTCGAGCACGAGCAAAGGGAGGTGCAGCATCTAGCTCCATATCTGTGAGTCGTTTGGCTTCATAATATTACATGAACAAGGAAACCATCTTATTTCTTATAAAAGGACTCGTACTTGAATATACTGCAGCCTTTGAAGTAAGAGGAATGATTGTCCTTGCAATTCGCACAACGGAATTGCAGGGAGAGACAGTTATCTCTAACGTGCTCCAGAGACAGGCATTTGGAGCAAAGCCGCTTGCTGGCACATCTCTGCTTAGAGTGGCCTAGCTTGTGACAGGTCTAGTGTTGCAAGGGCCTGGGGGGGGGGTTGCTCGAAACCGGAAATGACTGATTTTTGAACTTTATCTTCACAGGGGGAGAAGGCGTATTGAAAAATGCCAACAATTTGTCATAGAGAGCTCCTGGTTACGGTGGGGGGAGCTGCCTGATTCCTGTTATAGATCTTACTACATCAGCATTGGCTTGTAATTCTTCTAGCGATATCGAGCGGCGGATACCGTCCTACGGAGGAGGTGAGGAACCTCGGTACCTCGTATGCTAACTTGTAGACTCCAATGTCCTTGGATTTTAGACAAGAGAACGCCTGGGCCTTGGAATTAAAAATTTCCCAGATCGCAATTTAGTCACCATAGGGGAAGTACCAACCAAAGAGGAGGTAGTTCTACAAAAAAGGCCCGGGGAAATGTCATTCCACGCCGGGTCAAGGGGTACTGCAGGCGTTGCTTCTACCACAGACAGCGTTGCATTTCCGTCTGAGCGGGCCACTGAAACTAACAACCAAGGTCGTGCCGCCAATTCTAGTGTTCCGCAATATCGGCGCTGGTAACAGGAATAAGCTGACTGACGTTATGATAGAGTTGACCAAACTGCCCCTCTTTCAAGAGAGGAGATGCGGCTTGTTGCGAGGAAGAGGGAGACGATAACGAGTTGTTTTTTTTTTGATGGATTGTCTGACTTATCTTGTTTGTCTTGCTTAACGACTTTTTGTCGTGTCTTTTATTAGCATTTTTTTTTATTTCAGAGGAGCAGATACTTGCGAAGACGTATAGAAATCTGAAAGGGAGTCACACAGAGGGTGTGGGGCGTTTTTCGAGGAATTAGGAGAAACAGTAGAGGTCCTTGCATGCTTGTCTGGGGAAGGTAACCCTCAGTTAGCGCATTCTTCCCCTTCGTCCTCCCTAAGTAACGCGAAGGGAGGGGGGGGGGTCCCCCATCGCCGCTCACGATAGAATGCGAATGTCTCTATTCTAGACAGGCTACTTACCAGTGATCGAAACAGAAAAGGAAGAGAACCAGATGATTTAATAAAGAACAAAGGAGAAAACATGAAAGACAATCTGAGGCGTTAACAGTAACGAATGGAAGGAAAACGTAGGCTTCGAAGTAGCTTCGGCCTATAAAGGCCTATAGGAGGAGAGAGCAGAACACAGCGTCTATTCCTGTGTTCATTCCTCAATCAAAAATGTAAATTCGTTTCAAATAAACGTCGGCTTTTGCAAGCTAGCCCCCACGCGCCTCGCTCTCTCTACAACCCGGCTGTCTGAGTTACGTCGTGGGGGACTAGCCACAGGTGTCCTGCGCTGCTTGGAGGCCCCAGTGCCCATATGTCTGCCGATTGCCGACTCCGTGGGAGATACGGCCACAAAGCTATACTTTATCGAGATACGGCCACGAAGCTATACGATCGTGGAGTGGCCGGTTCCTACATCTTGCTGCCGCTCTCACTGGCCTTGCTCTATGATCCGCTGTTCGGTGCCGGCGTGATCTGCTATCTCTCGCAACGATAACAGAGACGTTCTCTTTTCTTTTTGGGAAACAAATCATTACTTCTGTTCTCGTCAAAGTCTGGTCACAGAATATATATTATTTTTCTTATTCCTTCTCTCTCTGCTGTTCCAGCATGCTTTAACCTTTCGCCTTATTGGCTGCTATCTCAAATTCCGGGAAGTCTAGCCCAGTGAAGGTCATTGTTGTGGCAGCTCCATCTCTACTTCCTCGTTCATTGTTCCTTCATCGATTTCCCGCCGAAACTTTAAACAAAAGAAAGCACATGTTTCTGTCGAGCCCAGTGTCGCCATTACCACAATTATATTATCAATTTTCTCCTTGCCAATGCCATCAACATAAAACCGAACGGGAGCGATAAAACCGAACGGGAGCGATAAAACCGAACGGGAGCGATAAAACCGAACGGGAGCGATAAAACCGAACGGGAGCGATAAAACAAAATGAAATAAAGCCCAAGTTCTCCCTTCGTTTTCTTTTCTATTAAAATTTAATTCCAGTCTTCATAGCTAACAAATTTTCCTATCTTAAACGCCTTATACAACCCTCCCCCCCTACTAACTAACAAATGCGATTTCTATTTTCTGCTTTCTTTGCTAATTTCACCCCAATATCCTGTATTACAACTAATATTAGACAACACAGATATGCCTAATAAACGGCATATCTGTAGTGGCGGGCCATGTGAGATATTAACGAAATATCATACATGTCCCGTCACACCTTCCCTTTTCAATTTGTCTTTCGAAATCTTGGAGATGTTTCTTCAGTTATTATCTTATATTTGAGTTATTTTCATCAATTTATTTGATGGTTAAAGGGTAAGGACTATTCCCGACCTTCGAGTCGGGGCCTGCTCTGCCTATTGAGTTGCTATGTGGCTTCAATGAAGTCCATTTGGATATCTTGTAACAGCAAAGTGGTTCACATCCGCAGTAGCTCAGTTGGTAAGAGCAGTGCCATCGATAGGCATGGTCCCCGGTTCAAAGCCGGGTCGCAGAATTTTCCCTTCCCTTTTCAATTTGTCTTTTGATATCTTGGAGACATTTCTTCAGTTATTATCTTATATTTTGTATTATCTTATTTGTTCATTTTAGAAATAAAATTATATATAGTTTCATTATAATTCAAAGTATGAATAGTTTGAATTTCTTTTACTGTTACTGTAAATTTTAAATAAGAATCTGCTGAATAAAAAAAACAGTTTAAGTTACATTTTCTTGAAATAAAATTACGTTTTATTGAAACGAATTTACATTTTAATGAAATGAAAATTTGTTTTATTGATGTGAAAAATTATTCTTTTGATGTGAACTATTATTTTATTGATGTGAATGTTTATTTTTCAATATGAAGCTACATTCTTTTGAACAAAACTATATTTTATTGATATGAAAAATTATTTTAATGACCGAAAATTCTATTTTATTCATCGAAAAAAGCTGTAATTATTTTTTTCTTAAATACGTTGAGATTTAGAAAATGGAATTATATAAAATTTAATACAAAAATTAAAAGAATAATGTATATTGAATTGTAAGGAATTTTGACTGTAAAATAAACAGGTGAATTTTAAAAAATTAAAAATGCATCTATCGCTATTTATTTATTTTATTTATTTCCATTTTATTATAAAAAATTTTATAAACATGAATGGGAGATTGGGGTCGACTACACAGGAAAATAAAAAAAGAACAAGATGGACTGCCCTCTTGAGAGAGAAAACGTAATCAGAAAGATAAATAAACTTAAAAAAATGCACATGGAAAGGAAAACAAATATGAAATTATGGTGGTTAATTAAATAATCAAACTCTTTAATCTCTAAAATTAATTGAAAGCAAGATCACCAAAACAATTCTTCATATGCTAATAAAAACAATTATAAAAAAATTAAAAAAAATCGTATTTATTTAAATTACGAAAAATAAAAATTCACAAGAAAAAAAAATTAAAGGATGGAGTGCCCTTCATTGACAGAAAACGTAACCAAAGATGGCATCAAAATGACACAATGTAAAAAAAATAGAGTTGCCAATTAAATATTCAAGCCTATAGACAAGTAATTAATACTTTCATCATTAATAGACCTAATTAAACCTGTCATTGTGTCAACTGATAATATTCATCGATAAGTTAGATTATTCACTAATAATTAAATAAAATACAGTTGCTAATTAAATATTCAAGCCTAGTTACAAGTCATTAATATGCTAATCATTAATTGACCTATGACATTGTATTGACTGGTTGATAATATTAATCGATAAGTTATATTATTCATTAATGTTTATCGATATCTCATTGTTAAGCATGATATTAATCGATATCTCAATAAATATGCACAATATCTCATTAAATATTCAGGATACCTGATTAATATTCATGATACCTATATAATGATAGCTTATTAAAAATTCATGGTTATTGGTTATTGACAGTTCAAGGACATATCGATTTTGAAGCTGATGGGTGCTGCACTACAAATTTTCAGTAGTTTGGATTTTTGATCCTCTCTTCTACCTAATGCCACGGAAGATGTCATGTGTCCCTTTAAGATAGAAGGGACACGGTAACCTGTCGTGCATGGGCACTTATGAAACATCTTCGCTTATTCTTCCAAATGTGAGGTGAACCAATCCTTTTGTCTAATCAGCTCGGCATGTCAAGGATGAATCCTCATGCGATATTGATATTCCAAATTAGATTCCTGTGGGTAAAGACTAAAAATAAGACAGGGACACTATCCACTTCTATATTCAGAGCCTTATAATTGCATTTCGCTGGATAATCTTCAAATGTGCGCTTAAAAACTTTTGGATATCTGTTAGCTCCGTAATCGTCTTCAGGTTCCGCTTTGCATATTTTCCACCTGCCTCTATAGGTTTCTACAGCCTGAGGGCTACTCCTAACAATCCTTCTAAACGTCTGCATTCATTAATCTTCATCTCCCAAAAAGGTTCCCATAGCGATACCCTCTGCTTATCCAAAAAAACTACTCCATATGGGAAAAAAACTCTGCAGCTGACGCTCTCGCAGCACATCTAAAGATTACTGTTAGAATTCTACCCAACAATCAGGCTAACATAATCGGTTTACATACGTCCTGCATGCATCACTTTCCTCTTGTCTTTTACTTAACAATTGTCCAGCTTAGCTTTTCGTCCATATTCAAAATAAGCTTCCTTTTAACAGAAATTAGTGTTTTCTGCATCGCTCAAAAAACAAAGTCTAATCCGTCTCTCTGTGATCTCACTGAAGAAAATAACTACCGTATTTATTCTACTATAACGCGACCTCTGGTACTTCACTGGTTTCTAAAAGTCAAAAAGATAACATGAACACACTAACAACAGCGTTGTACATCCAGACACACACACACA
>JAHWFO010026985.1:503130-514981 GCA_023313115.1 Rhysida immarginata
AATTACAGATTTCAGTCTACGATTCAATAGCTGGTATTTGTTCTTTGGTTTCCCCAGTCCCATTCCTGATAGTACTTGTTCGATTGTCAATTCCCAATCTGCCTGTTCTAATCTTAGTTTAGAAACCTGACGGCAGAGAGTGGGGTGAGTGATTGCCATCCTTCGTGCGAACCAACTGTACCATCCTTCTAGGGAGTTCGTTGTCTGTGGAAGGTCTTGCATGGTTTTCTCCAGTGTTTTCCACATACGGAGCTCAAAAGCTGGTCTTCGTCATCTGCCTCATTGCATAATACATGTACCTATCCATGTAGCTTCAAAGCAGCCAAGAAACTCGGATAGCATGTCATTATCCAGTGCCGCAACAAATTCTGTGAAACTTTGAATGACATCGGTGACTGGCACAAAAGCCAACGCCTGAAGAGACTTTACAGTGAGTGCATTCCTTGGTTCATTGTACCAAGACTGCAGTCCTAAGTTTTGTAGTTTTCTCCATAGGCACTGCCCAAAATGAAAAAAACAACCATATAACTTTGCATTTGGGAAATGATCCGACTTACTATTGATAGCCAACCTTTCGTAGTCAACGGTGACTGAAACCGGATTAAGATCTGGCCTTACTTCCTTCAGGGTACTACAGATCAAGTCATAAGTTGCTCGGGTTTTGTTCTTTGCAATGCAGTATACTAAGGGAACTGTGTGATTTTCATCCAACAGAACATGAACTGTATATAACTGATAGCCTAAGGGTGCACAATCAAAAGTCCCATCACACAACCAATGGATCTTGAGAGCAAGAAGCTGTAAGTTTCGGGGAGTTCCCAGAATTAGCAGATTTTCACTTTCATGTATGATAAAGTCTTCTCCTCTAATCGATTTCCGTAAGTCATCAAGTAAGACATCACCGTTTGGGGCTTTTCGTTGTCTATGTACCAATCTTGCTAGAGTTTCTTTCTGAGAAGTGAACCTGCAGCCTCAAGTGGGAAGTGAACCTGCAGTTTGAATAATGGTTGATGTCATTTCTTCGGACTGGCTGGCCCTTTCTTTAATTTTCTGCACTGTTTTCAAGGATAAGTTTCTTCGGGCATCAGGTGGATGTGAGTTATCCCGTGCTTCCCCTAGAATAATGCAGTCTTCTGTTTTCAGTCGTCCCCAACGGCTTCTTTTGCATTCACAGCGCCAATATGTTTTGTTACTTTTTCTTTTTTCGATGATGTAAGCATATTCATCAAGCAAAAGCTTTCTTCCTCCTCTTGTCGATGATATGAATTCCATGACACCTCTGAAATCTTGAAGAGTCACTGTCTCTTTCTCGATCTCTGTCTGCAGAAATGATTTGTGCTATGTGACAATGCCTTTTATATTCTCATAAAAGATGGCTCTCTATAAGGTCTGCACTTTAGGCAGTAAAATCAGTTGCTTGGGATATAAACTTATGCTAAATACATGTATAACCACACTTATAATATATTGCAAAAAATGTTTTCAGGAGGTTATTTATATTATGATACAAATCCATTTAATTCTTTTCATTAAGCAAGCATATTGTATGGTATCTATAACATTATTCCTTTTTTGTATGTCTTTTTAAATAAATGTTTGTTTTCATAACGTTAGGTAGGTTAAGATGGGAACCGGACAAAATGCAACTTAGGGTGTTGTATTATTAAATAATATCAATTCTTTTCCTGTATGTCTTTTTAAATGAATATTTTACTTCTATAGAATGAGATATTCATTAGTAATGGGTGATATTTGATACCAGTATTGTGTATTAAAAATTTATTCAACACATCAAAAAATACCGTTCTGCTTTATGAGGGGACATAAAATTCTTAATCGGATAGTAACAAATATGAAAATCAACTGGTAATGGGTTGAGTATTTCTGACATTTTTCACTGTAGAGTTCTTTTTCAGAGTTTTCAATGATATGGACATTCTACCCGAATATCTGACATATATAGTGCATGGTATAATTATATAATTTAAAACATTAATGGGATTTCACTGCCAAAAATGTGGACCGTATAGAAAGCCATCTCTTTACCAACCTAACCTAATGAAAATCATGATGGATATTAGTGATGGGCGATTAGGGATGTGCGATATTCTTTAGCCGTTAGTTGAATAGACTAATCAAATAAAATTTTAGTAATCGGCGATTTTATTCGAATGGCTTGGAAATTTATTTGACTAAATCACACAAAATGACTAATATTTTAAAGAAATTAACAGGGTGACTAGCAAAACCATTTCGTAAAATTCCCTGACTTTTCCCGGTTGATCACGTAATTTTCCCTGATCACCAGCACAAAAAAAATCTTTGATAGAATATCATTAACATTCTTCAAATTTTTCGTTCCAATTTCTCATTTTTTTCCTCAGTTTGTAAAATTCTCTGATATTGTGTAAAGTTCCCTGACTTTTTCTGGGGATGAGCTTTCGGATTGGTTTAATAATGGAAACAAAAACATGCCGGTGTGCCCTGAGGCGTGGGTGGAGTGGAGCCAGAAGGCACCTCAGTACCTCAGTAACCACCCACGCGAACAGGTGCGGGTTTTTCTAGAACTTGCACGGGTAATATGATTGTGATATAAGGAGTAGGTGAGAGTAAATCATAAAATCCAATTTTATTTCTTTAAGATAATCATAGCATTAAGCATTAAATAATTAAAAATCTAAATTAAGCTTGGGGCCCCAAAATTTAAACATATAAACTATCAAAAAGTTCAAAACTCTTGCTACAATAACAAGTCTTAACTGATATTTCAACATAGACAAGTTGCTCATACTATTGTCTTCTTGGCAACATATTGTCCCGACACCGTTAGCACAACAGATTGAATTCGAGAACGCGTCGTGCTCTCCTTTAATCAAAGTTTCCCCTAAGATCCATATTCAGTACCCTAGGTTCGGAAATCGGGGAGAGAGCATTAACCCCGTTACAGCTAATGTGAAATACCACCTATGGCAATTAAGACGCAATTAAGACGCTATTAATCCACCCTCTGTGTGCTAATATACGTTCAGAGACACAATTATCTTGCCTGACAATAATTTTACAGACCTTAGCATACCATATGTGTACCTTCTGGTTAAGTTAATTCTCATACTCAGCTACTGAGTAAATAATCCTAGGTATAAATGTATTCTCATACATAAACAGACAAAAAAAACAATTCATTAATTCAAATATATAACTGTAGTCTGTTAACAACAAAAAGACACCGATCTCGGTTGGAGCTTAAAATGAAAGCTACTATTATCAGAAGAGGCTCTCTGTCTTAGCATTCCATTTACTTTCTCAATCATCGAGATTAAGCTATCAAATAACAGTTTCCCGTTTAACGTGAACATACATATGTCCGTTGATCAAAGGTCTCGTTGCACTTTTTGTTGCGACTTGTACCAGTAGACCCCGTTAAAATGATTGGACTGACTACGCGAAATTAATTAAAAAAAAACAGAACGCTCTCACCAGTCTGCAGAGCTTCAATACGAGGGTTCTTCTCAACTTAGCAGGAGACCTCGGGCAAACGTTCCATACGCACAATTTCTCGCCTCGGCCAACCAAAGACATCATGGCTTGCAACAACGTCTATCCATCTGAACGTTTTTCGTCCGCAACGACGCTGATCCCGCTTATTGTCTCCGTTTATTTAGCTGGCATGATTTTCCGACTATGTAGCGATGTCGCCGCATCGAGGAGGGGAAGAAGGTCGAACGATCGCTGTCATGTCGTCAGCTCCAGTGCCTACACGCTCGAAAAAAAAAACGCGCTCCCAACAAAGGGAAAAGCAGCCGCAACTCATTAACAATAATTAACAGAAAGGTTTTAAGCCATTGTTACCCGGTAATCATCTACGCAACGGATAACAATCAACTTCTACAACGCAATATAGATTTATAAACAAAAAAAATATATAATTTTCCAGCAACATTTTGTGAATCAAACAACACAACATTCACTCTTCAAATCGCCACCAACAATCACAAACACAGCGCCCACACGTTTCAAACCCACTACATCCACAAACAGTACGAGCACAAAATTCATTCTACACAGTTACAACTACCAAACAAATGAACTCCAGGGAAATAGTTTCAAAATGAACTAATTTTATATATTTCTTCTAAAACTATAAACAAAACACACTGACACCAGTCACACCGGAATGAATCGAAATAATCGAATAAAAAAATCCGATATAATTACGACTATATCGAGTTGAAATTATTCACCTCTTTTAGTCAACTAAAAGGCCGGTTTCCAATTAGCGTCGGTTCGGCGTAGGTTAGGCGTCTACGTCTTTTTTTGGAATTTTTGAAAAACGCATTCATTTTCCAATTAGCGTCTGTTAAGCGTCTGCGTCGGTTCGGCATTGGTCCGGCGTCGGTCACGTGTCGTTTCAAGATCTGGCACGGCTAGATTTTTAGGCGTCTTTTTCAGGCGTCTTTTTGATCTAGCCAATCAGATTCGATCTACTTCGCTACGGATTCTGGATAGTTGTCTTCGCCGATTCAGATGGAGAATCATGGCTGCCATAGTGCTGTTCGCCAACACGGGTTCTCGCGACTTTTCCCTCGTGAATTTATTAATAAACAGGTTTTAAAAATTTGGTGAATCATTTATTTATTAAGTAAAAATGATATAGTAATAAATTCAAAGCGTGAACTTGACCGGAGTGGTTGATATCTTCTTTTTCCATCACCTTGACAGAGCGACAATTGTTTGCAGTGACTCGACCAATCAGATCAGACCAGATTCAGGATAACGGTTGAAAGTCGCTAAATGGAAAACGACCGCGCTCGCGTGCTAATCAGGGCGTGTCTCACAAGCGATGATTACAAAAAAGGATGCCGAAGCAAAAAGGACGCCGCACATGACGAGACGCTGAACCGATGCTAAATGGAAACCAGCCTTAAGGACCAAAATATCGCGATATATATCGATATCAAAGAATATCGCCCATAGGCAAAGTATCGCATATTTTAGAGTCATCGACACGGTCAGAATTTTCGCATTTGATACTATCCGATATTAGAATTTTTATGTCTCCTCATAAAGCAGGACAGAAACCTGATGTGTGTGGAATAAATTTTTATTACCACGATACTGATATCAAATATTGCCCATCACTAATGAGTACCTGATTTTAAAGAAGTAAAATATTCATTTAAAAAGATATACAGGGTGGGGCAAAAGATGTGCATCGGATTAGAAGGACTACAGTGAAGAAAGTACTCAAGTTAGAGAATTAAAGTTTATTTTTTTCGGATAAGTATACAATCCCATTTTTTCCATTAAGTTTTGAAGATCACATTAGCAAGATGGCGGCCATCAGAAGCGATGCAATGACGAAGGCGATTTCTGAAGCTTCTAAACGCGTTATGGCACATTTGAATGGGGATGGCGGTTATTTCCTCACTGATTCTGCATTTCAGGTCTTCCAACGTGTGGGGACGATGTTGGAACACTTCGCACGAGCCCATATAGCTCGAATTTCCATGGTGAAACTGAAGCAAATGTTTCCCCGCGTTACTGATCTCTCTGAGGGGTGATGTGGGGTGGCCAGCACGCTCACCAGATTTAAGCATTTGCGACTTCTTCCTTTGGGGTTACCTCAAGAATACGCTTGCTTAGTAGAAAGAATTAAACAGATTTGTCTCATAAGATTTTTTATACAAAATAACCTCCTGAAAACATTTTTTTCCCATTAAATGAATTATATTGCCGAAAACATGTCCAATGTCGGTGAAATGTCCGTTCGGTCTAATGTCCGTTTGGCCAAATGTCCATTCGGTCTAATGTCCGTTCGGTTGAATGTCCGTCGGTCAAGTGTCCGTTGGTCAAATATCCATCAGCCAAATGACCGGGTACCTCCTCGGAAGAACAGTTTGCGGCATCCACCTCACGTGGCCATACCAGCGCAGCTGAGATCTCTCAATGCGGAGAAGTAGCGGCTCAAACTTAAAGACTTCCTTCTTGTGCTGCTGTGCATTCTATCTAGTTGGGTAACACCTGCCACACCTCTCAGAAATCTCATTTCGGCCTCTTGTACCCGTGATCACACTCTTTCAGTCATTACCCAAGACTCATGACCATAGGTGAGAATGGGAACAAAGATAGATTTGAAAACTGACACCTTGGCTTTGTTTCCCAGCTCACATTTTGTTACCACGGATCACCACAGTACACGTCTGACACAGCTTGCTGCACTGATCCGAGCATCCAATTCTCTATCCTGCCACCCATCACTCATGAATGCAATCTCGAGATACTTAAGCTTTTCCACCTGTCTCAATGCGACTCCCCTAACACGGAGAGCGCACTAAGCAGGCTGTGCTGAAAGGACCAGAACCTCAGTCTCAGCCACACTGATTTACATCGCAACCTCTTCACATTTGGCTGCAAACCAGACCAGTGCATGCTGAAGGTGGGTGCGAGAAGACCCAAAGAGGACAAGACAGCAAAAAGCAACCTCTCCACCAAGCAGTCGCAGACAAACACCCCCATCGCCTCGGCTGCCCCTGTCTATTCAGTCTATAAAGATAATGAACAACAGGGGAGACAGTACGCACCCTTGGCGGAGTCTAACATCCACGGTGAACCATCTCGACTTAATGCCATTTATCCAGACACACATCTCAGAGCTTTCATGCAGAGACATGATAGCAACCAGTAATTGCCCATCCATTCCATACACTTGCAACACTTGCCAGAGCTTCTCCCAAGGGACTGTCATATGTTTTTTCGAGGTCCACAAAGCAAGCGTAGACAATTTTTGCATACTCCCAGGATTTCTCAAAGATTTGCCTTAGAGCAAAGATGTGATCTGTCGTGTGTCGATCAGGTCGGAAACCACACTGTTCCCCCAACTGTTTGGAGTCGACTATTTCCCGACTTCTCTTCTCCAGGTACTTGGCGTACTTTCCCAGGAATGCTGAGCAAAGATATGCCTCAATAGTTGTTGCAATCCCTTGGGTCTTCCTTTTTAAAGAAAGGGATCATAATTCCTGTCTGCCATTGCTTAGGGGCCTGGCCACATATCCAAGCAACCTGACACACCTGAGTCAGCCACAGAACACCATCAGGATTTAAGGCTTTTAACATCTCAGATAGGATTTCATCCTCACCTGCAGCTATGGCAGTCTTCAGGGGCTTATTGCCCATCTGACTTCTGCTTCGGTGATACTACCGTGACTATTCTCCGGTCCACGGTGCACATCGTGTGGCTCAGTTGCTGCTGTCACCGGATTAAGTAGAGATGCAAAGTATTCCTTCCACCTATGCAATATGCTCTCCTCCGTTTTCAGAAGCCTCCCATCAGATGGAAAAGACTTCTTTCCATGGAGGCAGTGCACGGTTTACAAGAATAACTTATTTGCCTAACCATAGACTGCCTCCAATTTCTCCCCGAACTTTTCCCAGGCCTTGGCTGTAGCTGTTGATACTGTCTTTGCTGCTGCTTTTTGCGCCTCAGTGTATCGCACTGCTTTTCGCGCCTTCTTTGCCTTGACAGCTTCTTGGACTTCACCATTCCACCATGCATTCTCATTGCCCTACGCCACACTAAGCTGTTTAGGACCACGGCACAATGCAGCCGAAGTTACCACAGCAGTTTTAAACAACTGCCATTTCTCTTCAACAGTACCACGATCACTGGGTAGTTCTTTAAACTTGAAGATATGTTATCTGCAAAGGTCTTCCTCACAGCTCTATCCTCCAAAAGTCCCATTTGGATGCGCCAAGTCTGTCTGGACTTAGTATCTCGTTTGGTTGGCATGGATTCAGAGAACCACAAAGCGCAGACAAGAAGGTGGTGATCAGTAGATAGTTCTGCCCCTCTCCTCACACGAGTATCGGAATAAGTCAGCTGATACGATTACGAAAACAATCCGTGACTTGTAGTCCATTGCATCCCTGTATAAGGTATACTTATGGGCATCACTGTGCTGGAACTAGGTGTTCGTGATGGCAAGTCCATTGTTAAAACAAAGATCCAATAAGCACATCCCAGTCGCATTTAAATTGGGATCACCATTCCTCCCAACCACACTTTTCCACGTTCTTCTGGCTGATTGTAATGACTTTAACATGTGCATTGAAGTTGCCCACCAGGATGACAGAATCTGCACTCCCTCCCATGCTAAAAGCAGCATCAACTTTTAGAGCAGCTGTTTTGACCTCATTTCTTAACTTGCTCTTTCATTTATGAGTAAAATATAAATTATTGAGTGTATTTATTGCATTAAAGTTAAAATATAACTTTTTTGGCATAGTCCATAGAGGTAAATCTTGTTGAGAAGAACTTTTAATAAAAAAAGAATCGACAAGATATTATCAGGTGCCCCCCGTTTTAAAAAATTCTGGCTACGCCCCTGCCATCTGCCATATTTCCAAGCAACTTATTCCTCTTCCCTCGTACAAGGAACCCACTTCATGGACGGCATTTTCAAGAGAACAACGAGGCCATCTTTGAGGTGGAGGAGTTCCTCAATAGCCAAAAGGAGGACTTCTATAAAAGTGGCATCCAGAAGCCATCCTTAATTAGGAAAAGTGGCCCTGGGTGGTCATGTGTGGAGAAAGACCATAAATCAGTCTGCAGCATCACCCCATCCCTCAGTCTTCTGGCTGATTGTAATGACTTTATGATCGTCCACTGTATAGATGATGTCCAATACCCACACGAAACATTGATCTTTTCTTCCATGACACATGAAAAAGTTAATGTGTATTTGAGAAAAATTTAAACAATACAGTATCTTGAATGATGGATTATGGTTAAGTTAAAAACAAGTTAATTACCAGGCTTTGCAAAAGTTCTGTTACACTCGTGACGACCCTCAAAGAAATGGACACGACGATGTTCACAATGCAGTTAGACATATTTTTATTGTGCCATCATGTAGAATAACATTGTAATTAGTCACTTAATCAATGTAGCCACCATCTGCATCAAGAACCCGCTCCAGACGAGGCCGAAAAGCCTTGCAAACTTTGCGAATGTAGTCCTTCCTCATTCTGGTCCTCACACGGTTGACAGATGTTTTCAGCTCCTCGATGTTGCTGGGACGGACCTTGCAGGCCTTCCCCTCGACAGGCGCCCACACGCTGTAGTCAAGTGGATTGAGGTCTGGCGACTGCGGAGGCCAAAAGCCCTTCGACCAGAAGGTCATGTTGGACCCCAACCAGTTTTGTACAGTGTTGGCCGTGTGGGCAGGGGCACCGTCCTGTTGAAAGATGTATTCCGCATTTCTTCACCCAAGGAAGGACTTTTGTGGCCAGGATGTCCTTGTAATCAGCCGCCGTTAGCCGGTATCCACGTGGAAACCACATGGGTGGCATTTTCTCGCCATTCGACGCCACGATTCCGAGCATCATCACAGAGGCCGGGTGCTTGGTTGTAGACACGCAGCGGACCTTGGAGATGTCCTGGCCGAAGCTTACCATGCAGTCGTTTTGCTTGTTGACGACAGGATCGACCGTGAAGGTCTTTTCGTCAGAGAAAATGACAATTCGCTCGCCATGACTCTTCAAGTCGTTGAGAAGACGGCGACAGCGCTCCCGACGTTGTTCCCGTATCCGATCCGTCAGCAGAGGCCTCACACTCTTTCCACCTTCTTCTTTGACCACTCTGGACACTGTGGACACCGAAATTTTCTTTTTCTTTGCGAGCGCAGTCATTTTGAGCGTCAGGTCTTGTTCGAAGGCTTTTCTCACAGCCAAACGGTTGACGACTTGAGGTCTACCTGAACGCGGTTGATCTTTAAGGTCTCTCCCATTCTTGAGCCTGTCCGCAACTCTGTGGATGGTCATCCGGCTGACTTTGAGGAGCTTGGCAATCTCGGACTTCGTGTGGCCCGCGCGCAGGAGAGCAGCGATCTCTACTCCTTTCGTTTCCATCGCTTTTGTTGTGGACATTAGGATCACTCAGAGGTTAACACGTAATTTCCAATATATTTTTTGATCCTTTTGTGGAAATGGAATTATCCAAATCATGAGCAGTCCATTTTTGGGGGATGTAAAGAGTGTAACAGAACTTTTGCAAAGCCCGGTATTTTAAAGTGATGAAGAATACTTGTGTGGAATCTGAAATAAAAAGGGGAAAACTGGTATTTATTCGACAATACCCGATCCCGAAAATCAGTATGAACAAACTGAAGAAGCTGGATCGATATTTTAAGGTGGGTATTATAGAGAAGAGAACATCTAGGTGGAATTCTCACCTAGTAAAAACAATCTAATATTTACAATCAGAATTAAGAATTTGATAATACTGCAGTTAATTTAACCTCATAGTTTAAAGGAAATTTTTAAAGAAACTTGAATATTTAGCAGAATGTTTGGAATCGCCAGATGATCCTACAAACATCTTTTCCAGGTTTATCACTTTCTCAACATGGTCTTGGTACTTTTAACTGGCATCAGACGCTGTTTCTTCTAGTTCATGTTATGATTCATCACATGTATTTTATTATTAATCTAGTAATTTTTATTGCACTCCCGTTCTGTAAGCCTAGCTTATTATTTATTTTCTTGTTTCTTTTCATTCTGATTTCGCCTTGTTGTCGTCGTTTGTGAAGTGTTTTGAAGCACTGACCTGTTGGTTCAGTAATAGTTTCATCTTTTTTTCACCAGATGACGTTGAGAAGCCCCAACCTTTTACAAAACGACTTGGCCAAAACTCAGGAGCCAAGAAGCCAATCATCGAACGAACTCAGGAGCTGAGCCAATCGTGAGTGATCTCGACTTAGTCCACGAAATTCAACTAGCGCTAGAATCCATTCTAGTTGAATAAATTGCGGTGCATCTTGCTTGTGGACACGGGCAGCCAGCAACAACATCATGGTGGAGGACGAATAACTGATGATGCACTTGACAACCTGCGCCCCTGTTGGAGAATGCCATTCCAGGGAGATGACAGCGCCGGTACGACCAGGGACAATGGAGATGTCGATAGCCCCGCCGATTCATGGGTATTAGTGTAGTATGGGCACTTGCCTATGGAGCCCTCCTGCTTTTGCCGTAACTGTTTGATCATCTGCGGCAAGCATGGTACCTCCTCCTGTGCTTACCGATCATTGTATCTGTCGCCGTGGGATGGAATCTGCCATCAAGATTGTTTGCCAAACAGTATCTAGTGGTGGAGCCTTGCACTAGCCTGTCTGTCTTGGACTTGTGTGCTGTAGAGTTTCTACTTCAGCGGTGGAGTGGTGGCCCATCATTCATCGATCAAAACGCAGGTTATGAACTCTCTCAGTTGTAAATGGAACTTTTGTATTTAAGAACATTCTTTTCTGTTTGGCTATGGCTTACTTGTGTTTTACCTATTTATCGAGTGTTTATTTTGTGAAAACATTTAAGGTAATTCTTTGCATTTATTTGTCTCTCTTGTTTTAAGTTTTTTTGTATTTTACGCTATGGAAATTCTGTGGTGGGAGGGATAAGGTTTAATTTTACTGGGAATGTTAATCGTTATTCTATAGACAGAGCCGGATCTAGGGTGAGGCAAGTGAGGCACTCGCCTCGGGTGACAATTATTAGGGGGTGCCAAATTGGAGTTATTTTATCTCCAATATATTTTTAACTTTTAAACATTTTTTATTACTTTACATTATTTTTCAATTTTACATACCTTTTTTTTTCAATTTTTAAAATTTCTTTCATACCATTATTAATATTTCTAAAAATTACATACATTACAATTATCCTGAATTACTTTTCAATAATTAGCTCCTAATTTCAAGTGTTTTGATTTTTGACATTGATAATATTGTTTTTAATTATAAGTCTCTGATAAGTCTATAAATCACAATAAAATATTGGAAATTTCCAGATGGCTTAAAAA
>JAHWFO010026985.1:539981-562981 GCA_023313115.1 Rhysida immarginata
ACTGCAATGTGGCACGTGTGATGCTGTTTACTATGGTCAATCACGCAGAGCCATAGACACTAGGATAAAAGAACACCTCAACTATATAAAGAAAGTGAGAACAGGAATCTCTAGATTCTCGGACCATATTCTAGATAGCAGACACGACTACAACAGAGACAGATTTTCGATCCTCCACAGCACGGGCAACCCACAACTGCTTACTTCCTAGAAAGTTATGCCATCAGCAAAGAAACACCAGAAGTACTCCTCAACAGTGACGCCGGACCGCTGTTGTTGAACAGGGTGTTGCACCGGCTCGCGCAAACCGGTTGTTGAACTTCTTAAGATTTTGCGAGCCAGTTGTTGAACTTCGTGATATTTTACGAGCCGTTTGTTGAATTCCAAAGACATGAAAAATTAAAAATAATTTTATTTTGTATACATTAATTCTTGTGTATATTGTTAGTTGTAAAAATTCCATCGCAATCACAGATATAGAGCAATTCCTCTATATCTGTGATTGCAATGGGCGGACGCCATTTTGAAAGTTGACATATTTCCTATGGCATTCTTCTCGGATTCTTGAAGAACACAAGATTTCCTGCCTGGTCTCCATACTAAACGTAAGAGTATTTTTCAAAATAAATTAATCTAAGATTAATTAACCACAAGTAAAAATTGTCTAATTGTTGCAGAACATTTTGATTTTTATCTCAAAATAAAAGCACTTCGTTTCCGATTTTCGTTTATTACTTCCGGTTTCGATTTCGTCTCACGTATTTAACATTTCATTTCGTTCTGTTTCATTCGGCTATTCATTCGACAGCATTCGGACTGATTTATCAAACGTAAATCCAGATTGCATATATCAAAGTTTCCTGTGCAAGGTAAGTTTTATTTTGAAAAGATGAAATACACGTACTTGTTGAAAAAACGTTAATCCTATTATTTGGAACAATAGGAGTCGCATGTGGTCGACAGAGATCACGTGCACTTGTGGTGGAATTGTTTTTTTGTTTTTTTTAATAAGCTAATTTGCACTCTAAGAAAATGTAAATTATTAAGTGCACAGACATAGGTGTACATAAAAATAAATGATAGAGGTTTTCAATGAAGGAATACGTTAAGTATGTCCAGTTATCCACCTAACTTTAAAAGTTCAGAGTAGCGTCCGCGTCCCCTATTTTTCTCGACTGACACCGATCAGCCCCGTCGCGTTTATGCTGTGAATTTATCATTGTAACATATCTAATTGTTATGTATATAATTTATCATATTATCGAAATTATATTTTGAGAAATTTTTGCAGGAAAAAAAATTCACAGAAGCTCAGTGAGGATGAATTTCAGCTAACGGGCGACCATATTTCTCTATCATTTATGTCGGCCTGGCCGCCCATCATTTAACATATTGGAACTTATAACACTATCATGGAACTTTCGGGATTTTTTTCCTGCATATATTTCTTAAAATATAATTTCGATAATCATTTATATATTAATTAGATATGTTACAATAATAAATTCAGAGCAAAAACGCGACGGGGCTGATCTATGTCAGCCTGGAAAATTAGGGGACGCTAACTCCGAACTTTTACCCTTTCAAAATCATTCGTCGTTCATTTTTAGAAAAGCAAATACCTGTATTTGGTGTTAACAGTTTTACATACTGGAAAAATAGAATCGAAATTAAAAAATGGCAATTTACTTTCAGGTTGCCAGCGATGTCAAAACGACAGGGCAATCTTTCAGACTTCTTGAGTTCGAAAAAATTAAGAACAGAGGCGAGAGTTCTTGACGAGAATTTCAGCGAAGTGGCAACACCAACGGAACTAAATTCTCTTGAGCGACCAGATTTTACTATAAAAGAACTACAAAATTTACCGTTTCCTGACTGTTGGAACCAAAAACAAGCAGACCAGTTTACATCTCAATACAAGTGGCTTGAGATAAAGGAACAAGAACTAGGTTGCAGGAATTGTGCCAAACTTAGCAGTTTAGGAGTAGTAACAGAAAAACATGTTCACATTTCAAAAGAATGGAGTCTTTGTTTAATAGTTCCAAATGGAAGTAACAAAATAACAAAGTAAGCGTCTCTTAGGAAAAAAATCGGGGAACATAATGCTTCTAAGGCCCATCTTAAGATTACTGAATTATTGAAAGAATCGAAAGACTGTATACCTGAACTAGCAAAAAGGATGAACAACAAAGACATCGATGCCACTTTAAAAGTTTTCAATACTGTATACAGTCTGATTAAAAGAAACAGGCCACTGGCAGACATTGAGGCAGCTTTGGAATTGGAGAAAAAGAATGGTGTATACATAGGAAACACAGATATTAGAGTTCGTCATAAATCAGTAAGATCAGTCAGTGAGAATCAATTAGCTATTTGGAACTTACAGTGAAAATTTTAATATTTGAAGTTATTCTGCTAATAATAATAGTATTTATTTTAATATTATTTGCAGATATTAATGTATAGCTAATGAAAATTTGAAAATAGATCTTTGTTGAAGAATTAAATGGTAAAAAATATATGATCCTAATAAATCTTTTTTTTTTTTTTAATAAGTGTGTTTAATTTAATGGTCAGATTACCCCAGCATATAATTCCCAGAAATATGGGATAAATAATACCACCCCAGAAGTTGATCGTTAATTTTAAATGAGATGATGTCAAATAGATATTTATTTGGAGTTGTTTAGTTGACTTTTTTTAAGTAAAAAGTCATATATGCTGATTTTGCAACATTATCAATAATCTAGATTTCTAGAACTCAAATAATTGCATTAGCATATAATTTCCATGTTCAGTTTCACAACTTCTAGTCGTGGCCATCACTAGACAGGTCCATATTAACAACTTCCGGTTACGACCTTAAATATTTCAGTAACAACTTCCGGCTCCGGCCTGAAATATTTTAGTAACAACTTCCGGTTCCGGCCTGAAATATTTTAGTAACAACTTCCGGTTCCGGCCTGAAATATTTTAGTAACAACTTCCGGTTCCAACTGAGTAGTCATGGAGCCGGTTGTTAAACATTTGCCAGCACACCACTGCCTATCGCAAACCTAATAAAATTTCCAAAACCAAGAAGATGCTACCAATAGTGCCTAGACCCTCCTGAACCACCGAAGGAAATTCTAACGTTACTTGTATTTATTATAAAATTCAATTCTTATTGTGATTTAGTTTCTTTAGTTTAAAACAGTTTTTTTTTTTTTTGGCTATTGTCTATGATTTCGTAATAATGTTTAACCTTTAGCTCTTATAACAGAAATTTTGCAATCAGGTTTAACTTTAAGCTCTTATATCCGAAATTTTGTAATCAAGCTGTAATTGTAATGTTTTGCTGTTGTTACTCACTGTATCAACTGGTTCTATCCAGTTGGTGGTCACTCTGTACTTGTCCGTTTACTATTGGCCACTGTATAAGAAGGCCCATTGAGTTAGAATAGTGCTATTCTCTCATTGGCTGATTCTCCTTATATAAGTGAAAGGATGTATCCTTTCATTATCATGAGGAGGTAAAAGCACTTCGTAATGACAGGTGGAGCGATAAAGTTAAGAGTCTGTCGACCCAAGATAAGTCTATTTGGTGCATGGTTCGAGCCTTACAAAATAATAAAGCCATTAATATCCCGCCACTGTTAACCCAAAATGGCAAATTCATCACGAATGATGATGATAAAGCGCAGCTTATTGCAAGTTCACTTTCAGAACAGTTTGTCACGCCTACTGATGATCGGCAAATAGGACTTGATATGTCTGAGAAAGTAAAATCCTGCATAACTGGCTTCTATAATATTCACGGCAATGAATTACCAAAACAAAGCATTGATATAAATGAAGTCCAAAGCATCATTAAAAATTTAAAAACGAGAAAAGCTCCAGGTAAAGACTCTATTAAGAACAGTGCTTTAAAAAATTTACCTCAAAATACAATTCAAGATATTGCAAAATTGATTAATGACTGCTGGAAGAACACTTACTTCCTGGATGCTTGGAAGCAATCAGTTGTCTTAAGCATTCCTAAGCCAGGACAAAATCCTGCAAATCCTGTTAGCTACAGGCCCATCAGCTTGTTACCATCAATCTCCAAAATCCTGGAAAAAACAGCTTTCAAGAGATTCATTGAGTACTGTAATGCCAACGATCTCATCCGCGATGAACAATTTGGCTTTCGCTCAAACCCTTCCTGCCAACTCCAAACATAGAGGCTCGCCGCGGATATCAATGAGCCCCTTAATCTCTCTATATATTGTGGGGTCGTTTTCCTCGATGTACACAAAGCCTTCGACCAAGTCTGGCACGATGGTCTTATTTTTAAAATGATTACGGATGGATTTCCTCAAGACATAATTACTCTGATACACTCGTGTCTCTCCAACCGGTTCTTTCAGGCCAGAGTTGGAGATAGCCTATCTCCTATGTATGAAGTAAAAGCTGGTGTCCCACAGGGTTCAGTTCTGGGGCCAGTATTATTCAATTACTTTATGCGAGACTTTCCAAGTCCTTCCAAATGTAAGCTCTTTTTTTACGCAGATGACGCTGCTATACTGACCTGTGCTCGTCAACCAGCCGTAGTAGTCTCGCGGCTACAGAAGGCTCTAAAGGAGTGTGAAAGCTGGTTTAGCAAGTGGAGTCTAAAATTGAATGTAGACAAATGCAAGGCGATGTTTGTCTCCAAGAAGAGAAAGAGATCATTAGATTCTCTAACACTATATGGCAAAAAACTGGACTGGGTTGAAACTTATAAATATCTTGGTGTTGTTATTGACTCTAAACTTACCTGGACTCCCCACGCAACTTATGCGTTGAATAAGGCCAGGAGAGCCAAGTTTAGCTTGATTGCTCTGCTGGGCCGGAATAGTGCTCTAAACATTGATAATAAACTCCTACTCTATAAGGTCATTGTTAGGACCATCTTGACATATGGTATGCCCGTCTGGGCCACAATATGTAAGACTAGGTGGAAAGAACTGCAAACGTTCCAAAACGTTACCCTTAGGACTATTGCGCAAAAAGATCGGAGAATTGTTCGCAATTCCTCCATTTATAATGACTTCAACATGACTCATATTGGCAAATACGTTCAAGGGCTCATGGAATCCATGCTGCCCAATATAGAAAATCATAGCAACGAGCTAGTCTCGGGCATTTTAAATCATCCTATACATAAAGATATCGTGATCCAAGGCATATACTTGATATTAATTTTGAAGACATTGATAATGTCATATTTCCAGATTATTAGACTTCATAGGTCGTGTTTTATCTAATACTAGTGGTCTGCTTCTAGTCTAGACAGTCGTCAATCAAATTTTCCTCCACCAAGAGGATGCAATTTTCTTTCATACTTTGGATGACCTTTGTGGGTACATCAGGCTTCTTTGCTAGTTCAGTGTATTTCCGTTGGAATATGATTATGAAGGGTGAGATTATGGAAGCTATGCTTCAAGTTCCACACGAATGCCGATACACTACACTGTTCGATTGTCGATTGTCCTTTCATTATCAGTAGAGCCGTCTTTACTCTACTGGTCGTGGTCGATAGTTGGATGCTGAAGAAGACAGCAGTGCTGCCGAAATACGTATCCATCAATTAAAGAAATTCTTGTGGAATAGTGGTCTTTTTATTCATTCTGATATTCGAAGTTATCCACAGATTCTGGCGTAATTATCTCCTGTTAGTAGTTTGTCTGAAAAGATCGGCTCATCTTCCAACAGAGGATTGTTATGATTGTTTTCGGAGAAATTTAGTGGCGTCATTTTGCGTGTGTTTTGTTTGTTATTATGATTCTTTTTTTTTTTTGAAAAAATGTCTTTGAATGGTACAGACGTACCTCGTTTTGCTCTGCGTGTTTCGCTCCTCATGATTCGAATACCAAGGACATGAGGTTGAGAGCGTAAATTGTAAATAAGTGATTGATTATTATATGAATTTGGTTATTTTCGTTTAATGATCGATACCTTCGATATTACCACGATGTTTGCTGAACCCAACGGACACGGCAACCAGTATCTTCGATCTACCGAGATAATTGTATTTTGATCAGATGGAGAGACGCCGATGCCCGCGATGAGATTGGAATGTGGAATTTATCAGAATTTGGAAATGTGGCTGCTCACGAGAGTTCAAGGACGGTAATAAATATACCGTAATTCCTTGATTCTAAGGCGCACTTTTTTCCCGTTAAAGGGAATTAAAAAAACAAGGTGCGCCTTAGAAACGAGTAATACGGTGCACCTTAGAATCGAGTAAATAAGGTATATATATATATCGGAACTGGATTAGTGAGTGACTTGTGTTTTCATTTTCAATTTACTCAATGCGACAAACAGATCACTCGAACACTTAGAAGTATTTGATATTCAGCAGTGTCATCGGGCCTCCCGCCCTTGGCACTAACTGTTTTCGACTCGCGTCGGCACTGCGATCTACATGGTCTCCTAAGTCTCCTTGTAACTATATCGAAGAATGAGATATCACTCTGTGTCAACTTTATAATTAAGATATGTTTAAGTAGACTAGTGATATGAGGTGCTTAATCAGCATATTGGGAGACCTGCTGTAAAGGCGACTGAAATTGACGAGGTTATTGAATAGCAGGTACTTACAAGCATCGTTTCAATACATATGAGTATCG
Source organism: Rhysida immarginata (assembly GCA_023313115.1). Lineage (NCBI taxonomy): Eukaryota > Metazoa > Arthropoda > Chilopoda > Scolopendromorpha > Scolopendridae > Rhysida > Rhysida immarginata. The sequence goes on from JAHWFO010026985.1 coordinate 546,617, forward strand.
CTGGAACTCGAGGCTCACCAGTGGCTGACGTATCAGTGGCCCGGTACTCTTCAAGAGGGGTTTCTGTACCTCCCCCCTGGCTGCCAAATAAAGGAGGTGCTGAGCGCGTTCCTGCGCCAACGTTTTAAGGAATACTTGTTCCGGGTGCACGGGCTGCCTGTATCTGATACTTCAGTTGAGCCATTCTCTTTTGCTCACAGGTAATGCTAGAGATCAACCCCCTTTGTACAGGCCGTAACAGTAAGATCGGGCAGGTGTGCCGGTATTAACATTCTGGTGAACACAGCATAGATTAAATGTTGATGTACTTAATTACGGAATAAATAATAGGGGCCCCTAGTCATAGTAACAGACAGTTTTATGAGTACCGTATGTAAAGTAATAATTGTACAATACACAGTAAATAAATTGATGTGTTTTGGAACATAACTATCACAGTGTCAGGTCATCTATTGTATGTTTGGTCCCGAACCCTAAGCGCATCTCACCCCGCCACTTATTGCGATTGCATGAGTGTTAACAGAACTAATAGTGGAGGTGGGGGTTCACTCCACTGGCACCCGAACAGGGACCAAACATCCGGAATTTCCGGATTTTCGATGCTCGCCTGGCACTGCGACGTTATTGTCCTAATTTAGACGATTGAAAGATTTAGGTGTCAAGTGTCAAGGCAGACTCTGAAGGATCAATGGAGGCTGACTCCGAATGGGTTATGTATCGTGTACTTAGGAGAGGTGGGAAAATATGAGGTGGAAGGGGCCATTTAGGATATTATCATCTGGTCAGTCAGGCTGGGTTAAGCTAGAGGGCCTTCGTTTTGGCAACACGAAATGGGTAATGGCGGAACAAGTCTGGAAGCCCTGGCGAATTAGAAAAACCTCGAAAACTAGAAAAATAAGAGTGAGATACAGGAAGAGGCTATTGTTTGTGCTCAACCCCTCGTGATAGAAAACGGAATAACATTTGCGCCAGGTGAGGGCCCATGGTATGCCCAACCTGGAAGTGAGGGCTGGAAAGTGGTCCAGTCCTGAATGACGGCTGCTGAGTTGCACCAGGAGAAAAATGATAAATTGTACTGGGTGATTCAGTCAATTTCTGACCATTTCACTCGAATGACGTGCATTAAGGATAAACAATTGAAAGAATATAAGCGCCATATCGAATTTCTAAATAGTTGGAGTTTGTATTGTTGCAATGGCGCTGCATGAAAATCGTATTGTTGAAAAATGGCGCCCTCTTTATCAACAGAGCAGAAATGCAAGGTTGTCGAATGGTATTTCGAGACAAAATCACCTGTAACCGTGCAAAGAAAGTTCCGGAAGGAGTATAAGTGTTGAGGTGCACCAGGCAGGCAAGCAATCATGGATTTTGTCAAGCAATTTCGTGCCACTGGATGTGTTCAAGGCAAGAAAAAAGGCGGGAGCGAAGCTCGTGTTCGAACGGCCGAAGTTGTCGAAAATGTTCGCACAAGGTTGGTCGCCGCCAAAACATCTGTTTGCCGCCTATCCATTGAACAAGGGCTGTCGTATACCACAACGTGGTGAATTTTGAGAAAGGATTTCCACCTGTTCCCGTATAAGATCCATGTTTATCAGGAGTTAACAGACACTAGAAGATAGAAGCGACAACAATTTGCGATGGAGTTTGGAGCAGAAATGGAAGCCAATTAGGACATTGTGGACAACCTGTGGGTGTCAGATGAGGCCTTCTTCCATCTGTCAGGTGACGTTAATAAACACCATGAGATCCATCTGTCAGGTGTGCACCCTCATAAGATCCATAAGTCACCTCTTCATTCACGAAAGAGGCATCATTTCGCGATTTCCAAAAGAGTGCACCGTTGGTCCGTTCTTTTTTGAGGGCACCGTAATGTCACAGGCTTACCTTAACATGTTGGAAACCTTCTTCATCACCGAGCTGCGAAGGAGGTGTATACCGCTTCGACATCAATGGTTTTAACAGGATGGGGCTAGGCCTCACACAACTAATGAAGTGCTAGACTTTCTCAATCAGAAATTCGGAAATCGTGTCATTTCAATCCGGTTTCCAGATCGATTCGGGGGTGGCTTTCTTATGAGTCCTGACCTAAACCCATGTGAACCCATGTGAGGGTTCCTTAAAGACAGTGTGTTCACTACAGCACCAAGAACCCTAGACCAGCTGCGACAAAGCATCGTCGTCTGCTGCACCCTTGTGGATGAAGAAATCCTGGATAGAGTTATGAACAACTACACCATTTGGCTGCGAGCAGTTCAAAACGTTCGTGGTGGCCACATTGAGCATATCATCAAGACTTTTCCACGGGAATAAAAACTCCAAACTGCCTAAAATATCATACTGAAATGCTAAGTTTGTAAGTCTTAATGTCTCAATAAATCATAGTACTGAAATGGTCAGAAACTGACTGAATTACCCTATATGATCAGTTTACATACTCGTTGGTAGCGCATATGAATGGGTGCACACCAAGTGGTCCAGACATAATGAAGGAAGCATATCCTAACACGGAAGCCGCGCCAGATATTAACCCACAAACTACGTTGATGGTGGTGTCTTATGAGGAGGCTAAGGTTATCAAGCAGCCATTCAGTGTGGAGACTACCAATGTGTAGTGCAGGCATCATGTGAGGGCCCATGGTGTGTACCTAATATGAGTGAGGGCTTGGGAGCAAAGCACTCCAAGATGATGGCTGAGGGAATGTACGAGGGAGTCATTGGAGAACCATCTGCTCCACTGTCAAGCCCGTTAGCTGCAGATACGCATTTGTGGATGCCTGAAGGCGATGGCATTATCGAAGCAGTGCACGTGGATGAGGAAGACGCACCAGAGGCCAATCAACAGGCCCCGTTGGCGGGGTCGCCCTGTGAGAAGGTTCTCGGGTGTACTGAGCATGGAAGCAAGGATATTATAGGTGAGGCAATCGTTGTAGTGAAGGAGAATAGTTAGGAGGACACGAGTTTGCATGGCATCGTGGAGAAGGAAGTAGATGTGAGCGATATGAGCGTGGGTCCACGGAATCAAGGGACAACGCAGCAATTATCAACGTTGATTGACCCGGAGTTGGTTCTGACATCTCACGAGGTAGGAATTGTAACCAAGGGGACCTTGGGCCATACAGTGGTTAACTCTTGGGAGGATTTACTCCTGCAGGGTGGTGAAAGAGGTAACGCGAAGGCTGACTGCTGCTCTATTAGAGTGATGGTAACTCAGGGAAAGGAACCATTGAAGGGCAAACCTGTGAGCGAGAAACAATCCAGGGGAGAGCAGGAAACTAAGGGTAGAGTGATGGTGCGTGCAGGGAATGCCAATAAAGACGGGGTTAGCAGTGGTGGGCAATGTAAAGGGTCACCCAGAAAGTGTAAGGCAGGAGGGCCTGCTGAGCGTAATGGAAGAAAGGGCAAGAGAAGGTCACATGGTAAAGGAGTAACTGAGAAGAAAGGGTACACTATGGGTGCCATAGCGTTGGACGGAAGCACTGGTCAGGGTGCTGATACGGCAAAAGGGAATGCGCAAGGGATTTCGTTTCTGGTGGCTCCAATGGCAGAGCCTGGTAGCACTACTAAAAAGAAGGTAGTGAACGGGAATGAGGTTTTTTTAGGCCTGGCAGAAAGAACACCCCGGAGAGCCGTTTGACATGTCAAAACTCTAGGGCTATGTGGATTAAGGTAGTAGCTAATGGTATGTTATACGGTGTAATTGGGACAAAATATGTCTAGGTTGTAATGATGAGGAATAGTTTATCATTTGGGTGGATTGTGTAGTAGCGTTACGATGGAAGAATAAAGTTATGTTTGGTCAATGGGTATTTGCGATAGTGCTAGTAATCACCGAGCGCAATAGTTGGAGTGTGGGTTGAATATTGAAACTTTAGTATGTAAATGAGTAATAGAAATATATAGGTTCATGGTTTATTGTGGGGTTATTAGAATGGGATAAACGTAATAGTAGTAAACGTTGTAAAAGTGGAATAGTAAAAAAAAAAAAAAAAAAAGAAGTGGATTACTGAAGTGGGATAATTGAGGAAAATAGAGGTATGGCTAAATGGATTTGTAATTGTTTAGGGTTTAGGGGGGTGTTAGTGATTCGCGGGCGCAAGTGTAGAAAGGGAATTACAGTTTTGTTGTGTGTTTTAATCGTTTCACAAGACAGCGGTTTTGTTTTGTTTTTAGAGTTTTTGGAAGAAGTGAGACTGGGTTTTGCGAATTGGTACAATGGTATGTGGTTAGTAGTTTTGTTATTGTTTATGTTGATGTTTGGTTTCGTCTGTTTACTTTGTTAATCATTATTAGTTGGGAGAAGTAAGAAACGAGATATGTATGGTAGAAAGGTTTATTTTGGTTCTGGTAGAGTTTATACATGGAATGGTAGTGTTATTATTGTATGCAGATTTAGTTGTGTTTTGTTGCTTTAGTGGGTAGTTATGATTTTTTTTTTGGTTTTGTTGTTGGTGTTTTTTTTTTTTTAGAGGATAAGTAGGTGTTATAGTTTGCTCTGGGTTTAAAATTTTACTCGAAAGTAACCCTTGACAGGGTATGTTCGAGGCTTTTCGTCAGGTGCATATGACATTCCAGTTAAGTGTAAGTCACTTGGGTCCGGCAAATGGGGGGGGGGGGTGAATCTCGGAAAAATGCATGCTTTTTCATTCCTTTTTGTGATTTGTTCAATGTAATGCTGGCTATCGTTTCAGGGATGTAATTCTTGGTTAGTAATTATGTACGTGATCGTTATTGTTTGGATTATAATAGAGTGTGAAGAATAATTGTTGAAAGTAGTGTTTTAACCATCGTAATTAACCCTTTGTTGGAGCTGCAATTGTTAGGAGTTTGTCTGAAAAGATCGGCTCAGCTTCCAATAAAGGATTGTTACGATCGTTTTCGGAGAAATTTAGTGGTGTCATTTTGAATCTGTGTTTTGTTTGTTATTATGATTCTTTTTTTTTTTTTGAAAAATTGTCTTTGAACGGTACGGACGTACCTCGTTTTGCTCTGCGTGTTTCGCTCCTCATGATTCGAATACCAAAGACATGAGGTTGAGAGCGCAAATTGTAAATAAGTGATTGATTATTATATGAATTTGGTTATTTTCGTTTAATGATCGATACCTTCGATATTACCACGATGTTTCCTGAACCCAACGGACATGGCAACCAGTATCTTCGATCTACCGAGATAATTGTATTTTGATCAGATGGAGAGACGCCGATGCCCACATTGAGATTGAAACGTGGAATTTATCAGAATTTGGAAATGTGGCTGCTCACGAGAGTTCAGGGACTGGATTGGTGAGTGACTGGTGTTTTCTTTTTCAATTTACTCAACGCGACAAACAGATCACCCGAACACTTAAAAGTATTTGATATTCAGCAGTGTCATCGGGCCTCCCACCCTTGGCACTAACTGTTTTCGACTTGTGTTGGCGCTGCGATCGCTCGTGTGGGTGTGTTTCATTACTCACATGAACAGTCTCCTAAGCCTCCTTGTAACTGTATCGAAGAATGAGATATCGCTCTTTGTCAACTTTATAATTAAGATATGTTTAAGTAGACTAGTGATATGAGGTGCTTAATCAGCATATTGGGAGACCTGGTGTAAAGGCGACTGAAATTGACGAGGTTATTGAATAGCAGGTACTTACAAGTGTCGTTTTAACGCAAATGAGTATTGCTGAAACTCGAGGCTCGCCAGTGGCTGACGTATCAGTGGCCCCGTGCTCTTCAAGAGGGGTTTCTGTACCTCCCTCCTGGCTGCCAAATAAAGGAGGTGCTGAGCCAACGCCTCCTAAAGATAAGGCCTGAGCGCGAAAACGTTAGACATTGTCACATCATTATCCGAAGATACGTTTAATTGGATTTCAGGGCTTATTATTGGTAGTAATGCGATTAAACGTATCTTCAGATGATGATGTAACAATGTATGATGTTTTCATGCTCAGGCCTTATCTTTAGGAGGCGTTGGCTGAGCGCGTTCCTGCGCCAACGTTTTAAGGAATACTTGTTCCGGGTGCACGGGGTGCTTGTATCTGATACTTCAGTTGAGCCATTCTCTTTCTCCCACAGGTAGTGCTAGGGATCAACCCCCTTTGTGCTGGCCTTACCAGTAAGATCGGGCAAGTGTGCCGGTATTAACGTTCTAGTGACACAGCACAGATTAAATGTTGATATAGTTAGTTAATTACGGAATAACAATAGGAGTCCCTAGTCATAGTAACAGAGTTTTATGAGTACCGTATGTAAAGTAATAATTGTACAACATACGAGTAAATAAAATGATGTGTTTTGGAACATAACTATCACAGTGTCAGTTCATCTATTGTATGTTTGGTCCCGAACCCTCAGCGCATCTCACCCCACCACTTATTGTGATTGCATGAGTGTTAACAGAACTTATAGTGGGGGTGGGGGTTCGCTACAAGTGTGACTTCCACGCATTGGAGTCACACATTTCGTCACATTCAAATGAGCATTTTGTGGACTCCACATAACATGATCCATATTATATGAGGCGTTCCGGATACAAAGGGTGAACTCAACAAAGAATAGTTTCGAGAAATGCGAGTTTAAATTTTTCCTCTACCATTCTTAGACATTGAGCGCTTTGCTTTTAGTCTTCATTTTATACGGTTAGGAAGGGCAAACTGATCAGAAAACTATACCATCTTATTCTTTAATTTCTGAGAAGCCAAAAAATAAAATAAAAATACGAGGGTTGGGGCTATTTTTTTCTTGTAGATATGTGAACGGATCACAAACGTATGTGTCGTGTGGAAGTTCTGCAGGCATTGTGTGTATGCAGAACAACAGATGGCTCTGTGATAGCTGGTAGTAGCGCAGCGAGGGCTGTGAAATTAGTCAGTTGGTGAGTGTCGTGCGAGATGGAAGTAACCCGTGTTGAGCAGCACGCTTACATCAAAATAGTCGTTCTCCGAGGGAGAAATGCGATGGACTGTTACAGTGAATTAGTGGAAGCCCTTGGGAATAATGCTCTACCATACCGTACAGTAGCACGGTGGGTAGGAAAGTTTCAGCAAGGACGTGTGTCAACCAGTGATGAGCAACGTTCGGGACGACCGGTCGTGAGTCTGATGGTATTCAGCGCCTCCCACATCGTTGGCAGCGTGTGGTGACAGTAGCAGGGGACTACTTTGAGGGTCTTTAGGCTCAGGTTTGTCATGTCAACTTTATGTGTACTGTTTTGTCATTCTTTTGCATCATGGAGGCCATATTGCCCTGTATATTACCGTAATAAATTAGTGTGTTAAGATATTTCAGTGCTATTCATTGTCCACACATGTAGTTAACACCTTGTCCTTTCGTCTGTATATGTCACATTTTCCAACCAGACTGGTATCTTCAAGAAAAAAAATCGTTGCCATGACTTTTGCCCCAACCCTCGTAATTTTGCCCCAATGTTGAGTTCGCCCTTCGTATCCATAATGTCTCCTATATGCCACAACTTTTAAAAATGTTCCTGTCAATCTCGAATTTTTTAGTATTTGGTAAATGCTTGTAAAACAAGACAACAAACATTTTCCAAAGCTATGGAGTTTAGAATCGCTTAAAAGACAAAAAATAATAAAAAGCATATATTAAATCCTTAAAAACTTGAGGTTGATGGGAACAGTTTTAAAAGTTGTGATGTCCATAAATTATCTGGACATGATCATACTCTTTGGGATCCACAGCATCTTATTCTTAGAGCATTCTGCTGAAGACAAACATTCATGGTTTAGCAAAGATGGCAAGTTCGTTTTCACGCACAATTTGAACAAAAAGGAACACTAAATGATGCCAAATGAAAATACATGATCATGCTGACAAATACGAGAAACCCAAAAATAAGTTTATTGTAAGAAGCAATGGAGATACTGGCATATCATCTAGCAAACCTGAATATTCTGCTAAATAATAAAATTTCTTTTGATAAACATTTAGTTTTAGGCATCTTTAACAGAATTCAATAAAGAGACATGAAGAGAATGTAGTGTGTCAGCAAGAACTTTTTATTCGATCGGCTTGTAAATCCATCAATCAGCATTCTTCTTCCTGATTGGTAAATGCATAATATTATATACATTATTCTGTTACCTGTGTTCCATTTTTTATACTTTGTATCTATAAGCCAACAATGAATAAAACATGTCACTATAATAAAGATTACCTTGACACACTACTTATTTGTTATGTATTCCATTTATGCATGTAATGGCAAAAAGTGCTTTAAACATAGAGGTGTCAGCAAATTATGTTGTTACAAAGTAACAGATTCAAAAATGTCCAAACTTTCAGGAAGATCCACAAAATGGAAATAGAAGAATACAGTAGTTAAAACTATTGTCTTAATTGATCTTACTATTTGCTGAATTGTCTCTGCATCTTTTTCTTTCATAAATTGCATTCTCTTATCCAAATAGAATTTTCGAGTTGAATAGCCTCTCCACAGAGATTGAATTTTTGTAGCTGCACCATTTTGTTCTTGTTTCAAAAACAAAATCAAATCCTCTAAAAATAATAACAAAATTTTTAATCAAAGATATTAAACATACATTATTGTAAGACATTATTAATTCTAAATTAGATATACACTAAATGACCAATTTATTAGAGACACCCCACTAATTGCGTGTTGCGCCTCCTTTAGAGGCGAGAACTGCCTGAATGCATGCTAGCATGGATTCAACAGGGTGTTGAAACCGTTGCGGAGGAATAGTAGCCTAGGCTGACATCACAGCTTCCCGTAATTGGTGCAGGTTGGACGGTATTGTGGGAAGGCGTCGGATGGTTCTCTCCACTTCATCCCATAAATGCTCGAAAGGGTTGAGATCGAGCGACAGAGTGGGCACTGAAGCAGGTGGAAGCTCGCATCATGTTCCTCGTAACCAGTCCAAGACCACTCGAGCACGGTGACAGGGAGCATTGTCCTGCTGAAACTCTCCGTCACCACCAGGGAACGCAGTCATCATGAACGGGTGCACCTGATCGGCAAACACGGATATCAGAGGACCCAGTGTGTCCCAAGAGAAGACACCCCAGACCAGGATTCCTCCTCCACCCGCCTGTACAGTTGTCTGCTGACAGAATGGGTCCATGGCCTCGTCCTCTCTGCACCACATGCGGAGTCTGCCGTCTGCATGATGAAATAGGAACCGCGATTCGTCGGACCAGGCGACCTTCTTCCACTCATCCAATATCCAGTGGCGATGCCTGTGTGCCCATAGCAGCGCGCTTTCCTATTTTGCGGTGATAGCGACGGTACCCATACTGGCCGCCTGTTGTTAAACCCAGCTCGTGCAACGTGCGCCGCACCGTGTGCTCCGAAATGGGTTGGGATGCTCCCTCACTGAACTGTGCTGTAATTTGTTGGGTTGTTCCCATCCTGTTGCTGTGGATGATTCGTGTCAGTCGCCATTGGCCTCGTTCATCCACGGTCCTGTTTCGTCCGAAGTTGTGTTTGTTGGAGGTTGTTTTTTGGCATAACTGCCATTCACGGGACCCTTGACACTGTTGCACGGGAAAACCCGAGGAGGTTTGCGGTCTGCGAAATACTCAACTGCGCCCGTTGAGCTCCAACGAACATGCCTCGTTCAAAGTCAGTCAAATCCTTGAATTTACCCATATTCACCTGTGACATGTCATGTGTATTATCATGTCATGTCAGTTGACTGTCGCATGTACCCAGCGAAAAACAAGTTGTTTGTTGTTTTTTATTTGTTTACTTTTAATATTCCGTTTACACTTATTAGTTGTCAATAATTAATTTAATCGAATAAACGTTAGTTTGCGTATTATTTATGTTGCTATTTCTTATCAAGGTTTTATTGTTTCTTTTATAATGTTATTAAAGCGTACGTTGTCGATAATTGTACTGCGACAGCGTCGGCTATTGTTGGAATGATGGCTTTCTCTTGTGAAAAGGATTTCTCAGAAGCTAACGTCATCACCCATTTTTATATTGTTAGAACTTTTTCTGAAAAAATTGTAAGACGTTGTTTAGGCAACAGGTTTTTTTTCCTTCTCTCTAAGAGACTGACTAAAAAAAACGTGATGTTTATGTTGGCGGTCTATGTACACCGTGTTTCTTGTTCAATTGACTAACCCTACTGGGTTTCAGTCGGCTGTTAATCCCCGTTGGGATTGTTGTTTGTAAATAGTTTTGCATTAAATAGTTTGCAGTAATTAATTGTATTTATCTTAAGTTATGCAATCTTTTATTTTATCGCTACGTTGTGTTGCGGACTGACGAACGTTCTGCCATCCTCTTGGTCAAGGATCGACGGCCAAGTGTGCGTTTGGGACTAGCGACGTTCTGTTCTGTGTTTTGCGTATTGCTGCAAGAATTACCTGCAAGACGGTGAGTTCGTTCTAATTTATTACATTATGCGCTTTGCCATGGGAGGTGCCTTAAGAAACGGAATCATTTAACTGACAGTTTTTCACTGACGAATTGTGTCACCGCTGTCTTCATCGGAGTTGTGAGTTATTGCGCCTGCGAGCTGTGCCGACCCATCGCCAAACGGTTCATTAGTTTTGCTTGAACATTTCAATTGACGTCAAAAGTAATTAATGTACAGCGTGTGGTATTCTTAATGTTTAGTGAGCCCCAGAATATAAGCCATTGGCAGAGTTGACTGGTGATACACTTAAAAGTGTGAGGGGGCTAGTTAAAGCACGGCACTGTTAGTAACTTTATATAATATTCTATAAATTTATATTTATTTCGTACAAAAAGAAAATAAGAGAAAGAATATAATAATAATATTTATTGTAAATTAATATATTGTAATTTTTAAATTATATCTCATGAATGTTTTAAACTAAATACTAATTAATTACATTTACTTATGTTAACAATGAGTAAGTGTTCACGAGAGTAATTAATCACGTGAACACATTGTTGTAGATAGAATTATACAGAAACGAAAAAGACTTCATTCACGATGGAAGTGACATTATGTACTTCCAGTATATTATGATAAAACATTTGTAATCCATATTTTTACATTAAACTTTTATATAAAACTTCAAATGGAAATCTCCTGCCTATTTATTTCTAAAAGCCATGCAGAACTAGAAGTAAATTACCACGTCGTAAGCAATTGATGCTGACATAGGCCTAACCACGAGAACATGTTCGTTTTTTAACCTTCCCAGTAGGCCTACCCGTTGCAATAAAGTTCCTGATTCAATAGATTTTTGAACCATCACTCTGTGGACACCAACAGGCACCCGTGCTTAGTCGCTGCAAGTTAGCAGTGAAGCATGTATGGGTTCCCTGTTGACGCTTGGTGTGCATAGGCGAGCGCATTGCTCAAGGCAGCGCTGCCTCGTAAGGGAGCCAGCTGCCCGGAAGGGTTTCAGTGATTCCCCCTTCCTTGCATACAAAAAGGAATCACAGGGTGTCAGTAGACGCTGATTGCTTGACATTTAGAGGGGGGGGGGGGGGCCGCCCCCGCCAAGTGACTCCATGTGGAGGCCCTTTTATTTTTCTTCGCGCAAGGCTAGTCGCTCGCACAGTGTGCAACAATTTGTGAACTGGCGTGGCGCTATATTCTGTGCCAGTTTGGTGGGCTGCTCTTAGAAATCAGAGGGACTTATCTTAATCTAGATGTCAAGATGTGTGATGGAGTGGATCATTTAAGTAAGCTTAACTTCCGATTTTTTTTTTTTTGCTGGTGAAGAGGGGCCCCTCCAGCTTTTTATAACACATAGGGAATAAGCTGCATATATGATTGTTATTATTTATTTTCTTTATGCAAGAATAAAAGATCTGTGTTTTTTAATATACCGTAAATATTCTACTATAACGCGACCTCTTGTATAACGCGACTCCACTTTTTCGGCCCAAAAAATCGGCAAAAATCCTAACCTCTTGTATAACGCGACCCCCATTTTTGACTCCTCGCGAGAAATAAAATGTACAAACTTATACAAAAAAAAAATCTTTATTTTTAAATAGTCTGGATATTTAATATTCAAAAACCTTCAAAATCTGATTCATCTGTGTCTTCAAACAGGTCTTTCCAATCTTCCTCAGTTAATTTGACATCTGTATCCCAGTCTTCTTCCTCTAAACAATTGGCTGCATCTTCATCGTCCCAGAGTTTATATAGTGCTTGCAGTGCTATTGTCAATCAAAACTAACCAATCAACACAAAGTGGTATATTGGGTGGCAATGTCCATTGGCTGAAGAGTCCTTTTTTTACATGTTTTTATGAAATGAATCAGCATATCGTGCCTGTTTGTAACCCAAATGATTTTAATGGGGGAAATTAAAAGTTCAGTTACATGCATTTTTACACCAAAATTCAATTTAATTTTGGAACATTTGAATTTAATTCGTCTGAATGTCATCAGCACAGAAAGCGACTTCGACAAAAGAAACTGCCTCAACTTTGAGGCAGTCTGGAAGTCTATAGCCCTACATTGATAGGGAAAGCTTTCTCACTCGCACATCGACAAAAAAACACAACAGTACATCAATTTTCTTAATAAAAAGACAAGTAATCTTTATTCAGTTTAATATTTTCACTACATAAGCCTTCTTGTAGGCTTTGATTCGAGGCAGTTTGGAAGTAGGCCTAATTAGAAGTTTCGATGTTTGGGAGAAGTTATTATCGATGTTGTTAGATGTTGGCGACGAGAAATTCGAATAAAAAGTGAATTAATATATTGTATAATGAACTGGACATTATATGCAATGTAATTAATGTATAATACACGGCAAATTCGTCTGAATGTCATCAGCACAGAAAGCGACTTCGACAAAAGCAACTGCCTCAACTTCGAGGCAGTCTGGAAGTCTATAGCCCTACATTGATAGGGAAAGCTTTCTCACTCGCACATCGACAAAAAAACACAACAGTACATAAATTTTCTTAATAAAAAGACAAGTAATCTTTATTCAGTTTAATATTTTCACTACATAAGCTTTCTTGTAGGCTTTGGTTCGAGGCAGTTTGGAAGTAGGCCTATTTAGAAGTATCAATGTTTGGGAGAAGTTATTATCGACGTTGTTAACGATGTTGTTATTATCGACGATCGGCCGCAGTCGTCGGAGGGCTGATTTTTATCCTCTAGTATAACGCGACCCAGCAAATTTAGATGCTTTTTTAGGCCAAAAAAATTCGCGTTATAGTAGAATATTTACGGTAAATGATCAGCCTGAGTTTATTCGAGATTATCTGCCTCGAACCCTGATAAGTGCCCCTAGCCAATAGTTGGGTTTCTTAGTGTGGTAACCACAGGTAGGAACGGGGTACATCATCACATTTGGCACCCGACGTGGGGCGGATAATCTGGAATTTCCGAACTATCGAGGTTGGTCCAATAAAACCTGTTTTATTGTGTTGGTTGTGTTGGAACTTTTGTAGTTCTATTATTTGTGTATCTAGGTGACTGTTAACTGTATTTGCTTGTGCCTGTTGAGCAATTTAAGAGGAAATTGGGAATTTTTAGGCTTGGGGAAATATTAGAGGTGTAATATGCCTGGAAATGAAGAAGGCGCTGGAGCAGCAGCGGTTACTGGCTGGGGTAATGGAAGGGTGAATGTAGGAAATGTGTAAAGAAAAGGTAAGGTATTCTGGAGTGGTTGAAGTATCTAAGCCCATTGAAGGGCTAAGCATCAGGGAGGTGAGCACCAGTCGACAATGTGCATTAAAGGAACTGATATACGTGTTCGCTGACTGTTTTGGAAATGAAGTGACGGAGGTATGGGGTGTATCGGACTAAGAGGCCGAATATGTGGTCAATAAGTCACACCCTGTATTCATAAATTTCACACAAATTTAAAGGGGCGTATAAACAGCAGCTAATCGAGTTAGAAAAGGCTTGTATAGTGGAGGCCAGCATGAGCTCCTGGAACTCCCTGGCGCATGCAGTCCCGAAGAAAAATGGTGGCATGCGGTTAACTCTTGACCTCCGTAGGGTGAATGCTTGCACGACTCTGGTGGATTTCCCAGCACCCGTCGTCAAGGACATCTTGGATGAGCTGAATGGGCATAGATTCTTTTCAGTGCTCGACTTAAATAACGGATATTTTCAAATCCCGTTGGTTGACGCACTGAAAGAATGCTATGCCTTTCAGACCCCCTGGGGAAAATATCAATTAATCCGGTTGCCTCAGAGTGGTAAGAACTTCTCCCACATATTCCAGCAATACGCCGTGAAAATGCTTTGGGAAAAGCTGGGGGGAGGGGAGGTTAATTTCTCCTTGATGATGTCCTGGTTTTTACCCGGACTTTTGAAGAACACCTTGACGTATTACGATGGGTATTTGGGCGGTTCCGAGCCAAGGGGTTAGTTATAAAACTGACGAAATGTCAGTTCTGTACCCCGGAGGTCCGGTACCTTGGCCATGTGATATCTGCAGATGGTGCTAGCCCGGACCCAGATAATGTGCAGGCCATTATGGATCTTAAGGAGCCCAGCACTGTCCGAGAAGTCAGAGGGCTGACTGGTTCTATTAACTTTTACCGGCCCTTTATTAAAGATTTGTCTGCCCTCCTTTATCCTATCACGGAGCTGACTCGGAAGGGAGCCAAATTTGTATGGACCGCTGAGGGTCGTAGAGCGTTCTGTGAAGTCAAAGCTCGGTTGTCATCGGCACCAGTGGTGGTGGCCCCAGACTATGGAAAGCAATTCCTTTTGGCTACCGACACATCTGCATATGCGGTGGGGCGGTCCTCCAGCAGGAATATGGATTAGGATTGCGCCCATTGGCTTTCTTTAGCCACAAGCTACAAGGTGGTCAGCTAAATTATTCCGTGATAGAGAAGGAGGCGCTGGCGATCGTGCTAGCTATCAAACAATTTAGGCACATTATTTTGGAGTTCCCCACAACTGTGCTCACCGACCATAAACCATTAGTTTTCATTCAATGAATGAAAGATACGAATCAGCGCATGTTGAGATGGGCATTGCAGTTGGAAGAGTTTGACATCGACTACCGACATTTGCCGGGTAAAACCAACTGTGTGCCAGATTTTCTATCTCGGCGGTGTGAGAGTGCGGTTGTTTTGCGGGGGAATAGGGACTTAAGAAATGAACTGCAAGAGCAACAGTCAGGACATGGCTAAAGGACATGGTGTCCGAGCTTCAGACTCAGGGAAACATAGAGCGACCATGGGGACGTTTAGGATTGCAAGAGGGTCTGGTGGTGCGTTCTGACCCCAGGCACCCTAATGCCCGTCCCAGAGTGTGCATGCCTGAGGAGCTTCGGGGTTAATTGCTGGCTCAATTCCACGACAGGGTGATGGATAAACATCGTGGGGTCAATACTACCCTGCGAAAGCTCCAGAAATTGTATTTCTGGCCCGAACGAGGGCAGATGTAAAGAGTAAGATTGAAGGATGTACGGTCTGCCAGCGAACTAAACAGAACATTGTGAAGGCACCCTGGCAGCCCGGCATTGGAGTTAGTTACCCTTTTCAAAAGATAGTAGTAGATATAGTAGGCCCCGTGCAAAAATTGAGCGGGTAACAGATATATACTCGTTATGACAGACGTGCTGATGACATTTGTTGAGGCGCAAGCCTTAAGGGATCAGACTCCGGAAGCAGTTGCGCAGGCCATTGTTAAAGCGGTGGTGTGCAGGTATGGTGTGCAGCCACAGCTAATAAGTGACTGGGGGGCTTATTTTACTTCAGAGGTTTTCTGAGCGATGTGTGTTGATCTGAATATTACGCACAAATTCACCAGGGCATACAGGCCAACCTCTAATGGTCTCGCTGAGAGATGTAATAAGTCTTTATGCGAGACCATTCCTGCGTTATGTGCCAACCACCCAGAAAACTGGGATGAACTGCTGCCCTATGCCTTTTGGTCCATGCGCACCAGCTACCACAAGGCCTTACCCTGCTTATCTGGTTTACGGGTTTGATCCGGTGGCTCTTTTGCGTTGGGGGGAAGATGATGATGGGGTTGCAGAGGAACGAAGCATGGAGCAATATCGGTCAGACATTGTAGAAAGATTCAGGAGGATTAGAGAAGAGGTAGGGCAAGCTGATTTAGAGCGCCAAAATAAAAAGATCGAAGGATTAAATAAGGGACTGTCCACCCGAAAATTTGAAGTAGGGCAGAGGGTATGGCTTCTCAAAAAGGAGGGGGGGGGGCAGAAGGAAAAGTTTGCATTTAAGTATAGGGGGCCGTTTAGAGTGATTGAGCAGGTTAGTGATGTGACCTATGTGATTGAGGGTGTACGAAAACGGGATCAGGTAACGGTCCATGTGAACCGGTGTAACAGGGCAGAATAACCCCCCGTGTAAATCGACCCCTGGGTCAATCTACACTAGTGTATTTTAACCCCCCTACTTCCGGATTGGCATCGTGCCAACCCCCTCTAAACTACCCACCACCCCCGTCGGCTACTTG
>JAHWFO010026985.1:563381-608863 GCA_023313115.1 Rhysida immarginata
GAGGGGGTTGGCACGACGCCAATCCGGAAGTAGGGGGGTTAAAATACACTAGTGTAGATTGACCCCGGGGTCGATTTACACAGGGGGTTATTCTGCCCTGTTACACCGGTTTAAAAGATGTATCCGAGGACCGAAGGAAAAAGGAATGTGGTAGTGAGGGTGCAGGCTCTGTTGGAATAGTCACGGAATCAGATGAAGAACCTGAAGAGGAGGTGCCTCATAGACAAAGCCCTAGACGCTCTCCGGTGCGGGTAGTACCACCGGAAATTGGGGACACAAAGAACGTTGGCGAGCCAGCTGTTATGGTCCCTTCTGAGGAGGAAGAAGAGGAGGTGGCAGCCATGGATCCACCCCGATATAATTTGCGACGACGGCCATGGGTGAACTATAAAAATATGGTATCCAGGGGCACTTGATGAAAGGTTCAAGTGGGATAACCTGGTCCTTTATAAAGGGAAAAAGGTGGGCTTTTGTGAACTGAATGATTAAATGACTATGAGGGTGAGGAGACAAGTCTGAATTGTTGTCCTTAGTTTTGTTATTGTGATTAGTGTCTGTTATGAAGTTACGTGGAACATATCTGGAAAGGATATGTTTCTCATTTGTGTTGGGCGTATGTGACATGTCATGCGTATTACCATGTCATGTCAGTTGACTATCGCATGTGCCCAGTGAAAAACAAGTTGTTTGTTGTTTTTTATTTGTTTACTTTTAATATTCCGTTTACACTTATTAGTTGTGAATAATTAATTTAATCGAATAAACGTTAGTCTGTGTATTATTTCTGTTGCTATTTTTTGTTATCGAGGTTTTATTGTTTCTTTTATAATGTTATTATAGCGCACGTTGTCGATAATGGTACTGCGACAGCGTCGGCTATTGTTGGGATGATGGCTTTCTCTTGTGAGGAGGATTTCTCAGAAGCTAACATCGTCCCCGTTTTATATTGTTAGAACTTTTTCTGAAAAAATTTTAAGATGTTGTTTAGGCAACAGGTTTTTTTTTCTTCTGTCTAAGAGACTGACTAAAAAGAACGTGATGCTCATGTTTGCGGTCTATGTACGCAGTGTTTCTTGTTTGATTGACTAACCCTAATGGGTTTCAATCAGCTGTTAATCCCCATTGGGATTGTTGTTTATAAATAGTTTTGCATTAAATAGTTTGCAGTGATTAATTGTATTTATCTTAAGTTATGCAATCTTTTATTTTATCACTACGTGTGTTGCGGACTGACGAACATTCTGCCATTCTCTTGGTGAAGGATCGACGGTGTGCATATGGGACTAGCGACGTTCTGTTCTCTGTGTTTTGAGTATTGCTGCCTGAATTACCTGCAAGATGGTGAGTTCGTTCTAATTTATTACATTGTGACGTGCCAAGGGGGGGGAGGTTCTATTATTAAGGGGGTTCCAAATGTAACCTCACTCACCCGGACACGATCACGGGTTCTTGGGACCTGTCAAGGATTTAGTCGCAACATATTTTGAAATAAACACCATCACACCTAGAGTTTATGTTGCCATTATTTATTCGTCATATATTAATTTATTACTACAAACTATTCAAAAATCAGTAAATTGTATTTATTAGGGGCCCCTGCTAAACTAATCTGTAACCTTTCCTTAAACATAACATACTTCGTCCCCTTGGCAGTGTTATCTCACTCCTAACCTGCCTGTGGCTTTACAAAGTTCGCTTATAAATATTTGAGATTGTCATCACAAGTATATGCCTACCACTGGTGCCCCAGAATCTGTTAACGGAATGAGATTGTGTTCCACTATGACGTATTACATTACCGTCGACGTACAGGAATTTTTCACGGACGAATTGTGTCACCGCTGTGTTCATCGAAATTTTGAGTTATTGCGCGTGCGAGCTGTGCCGACCCATCGCCAAACTGTTCATTAGTTTTGCTTGAACGTTTCAATTGATGTTGTGACAGACATGTGTGATATTCTATTTATGTTTTAATTAATATCACACATGGCCCGCCACTACAGATATATTATATAAGAAAGCATATCTGTGTTAGAGGTAATAAATGCGTTTATCAAGATTATTTTTTTTGAATAAAAAAATTAAGGGATCTTTAGGTAGAAATGAAGAGGGTAGGAGTTGATATAAAAAAAGAAAAGGGGGAAGACTATGGGAATTAGAAGCGGGAATAGAAACAATGGAAGAGAATGAGTATAAACATGGGCAGATTTTACGTCTTTCATATTAAAAATAAAAGCTTGGAATACGAATTGATTTGGCAAACATAAATTATTAAAAATAAATAGTTAGGGTTAAAGCTCTCTCAATATAGTTAATAGAGAAATGGAATTTGCCTAAGTAGAAAAAGTAGGCTTAGGGTCACCTTTTGTGTGAGGATTAGTGAAAGGAGAGTAAAGGACAATAGACAAGGAAGAAGGAGCGTGGTAGCCCAGGCAACGGACAATATAACTGGAATTCAGAGAAATCAAAAACTTGATAACCAATTAAAAGGAAGATACAATAAGGAATTAAAAAAGTTTTTTTCTGTTAAGATATAGAGAGAAGAGAAGAAACTGGTGATAGAATAAGACATATAAAATTTTGCTCCTTTTTTTAATATAAAAAGAGATAGAGAAGTGATGGCAATTTATAGACGTTAGTGAAAGTATGAAACATAAGAACAACAATAGAAGTGTCTAAAGAAAGTGTGCTGATGGAACGAGAGCAGACAACTGAGGCGAGGAAGAAGGATGACTAGCGAAACTCGACCCACGGAGACGACAACACAGAGCCCAGAGGTAGGAGGCCGCATCTTCATGACGTATCTTAGTGTAGGAGAGGTGAGCGGGTGTAATCGTACGACTTGGTAACAGGTGGCTGGGTTATACAGGCTGCACAGCACCGGGGAAGGACGAGGTGCCTTAAGTGCTGGGTTACCCACTGTGTAACCAATCTGTGCTATCCAAGAAGGCGTAGCAACTTTGCAGCCGGGCTGGAGGTGCTAGACGCATGAGCGTAGCTGACCAAGCATACAGACTACACGGCGCAGCCTCACATACACTCAACGACGGCCACAAGACAACAGCGCAGCGGACACGATAGCCGACCACGACTTGAGAGAAGTAAATCTGACACCGACAGACCGAGTACAGCGTAACTCCGGAAGCTGCAAGGGTACAGCAGAGTGCTACAAAAAAGAACAGATAAGTGATATAGAGTTAAGCAGGCCTGCACGCAGTAAATGCTAAGGTGTTATATTAATATAGTGAAAGTGAAATTTAAGCGTAATAGAGAACATAAGACTGATAAGTAAATTAACTGTGTAAGAAAGAATATACAAATCTATCGACATAAGTATTGAGAGAGCTAATTACGATTAGTAGTAAAGTATTGAATCTATGTTATTGTGGATGAGATTAATGAATATGAAAAGATATAGAGAGCAAATTAAATCATTTTCGGTGTTTGTTAATATATCGATCAGTTATCATATTCTATGTTAAGTATTGGCTAAATAAAGTTTTACAGAGACATCTTACAAATTTGGAATCTTGGTAATGTGTTAATAAACATTTTTAAGTTGGAGATAGATATATTTGTTTGGATAATTGAGTTTTAGTATGTATGCCAAATCAGTTATAATTCTAAAATTCAGACAGTAAATGCACGGGGTTTTAATTCGAATTACTGGAGGTGTATTTAGTTTAATTTGCTATATAACAATATATCATTACAGAATCTAGTTAAGGGAAACTGAGCAGATATTTTAAGCGGGGACAACGCAAGATTTTTCTTCCACTATACGATCCAAACCTAATTAATTAGATAGTAAGATGAAATCGGAAGATAGATAGTACATCATAAAAAGGGGAATTAGTTTATTAAGTTTTTCTTGTTAAATTTAAGATTATATTTAAGTGTGGAGCGGGTGTGTAGGGTTAGCCAGGTAAGTGCCAGCGAGGATCACAATGTCAAAAGTAATTAATGTACAGTCTGTGGTATTCTAAATGTTTAGAGAGCCCCAGAACATGAGCCATTAGCACAGTTGATTGGTGATGCACTTAAAAGTGTGAGGGGGGCTAGTTAAAGTGCGGCACCTGTGCTTAGGTGCTGCAAGTTAGCAGTGAAGCATGTGTGGGTTCCCTGTTGTGGCTTGGTGTGCATAGGCGAGTGCACTGCTCAAGGCAGCGCTGCCTCATAAGGGAGCCAGCCGCCCGGAAGGGTTTCAGTGATTCCCCCTTCTTTGCAGAGCTCGACAAATCCTATATTTTGGTAGCCAATTGCTACCAGAAATTCCATTTTGGCTACAACTTTCAAACAGGTGGTAGCCACTTGGCTACTGGCCAATGCGGCAGCTGATTGGAAAGCCTAATTACATTACTGCATCTTAGCCACTGGAAATTTAAATTTGTAGTGAAATTAGCTCTTACATAAACTTTTTCGTGGAGGTTCCTGTTTGAGCAATACTTTAATTCTCCTAACTGACACAAGTGGGGCTGCATGCCCGGGAAGTTAAAATCGACACTTATTGCCAGCCTCCAAGTCCTGCCTCAGCGCTAATTGGGCAGGCCTTTCTTATCGGTGGCTACAAAGACAGGCATGTCCTTCTTTCCTGTTTGTTAGTAGGAGCTTTAGCATAAAAGTCCGACCGGCCAACCGCCGTTTGCATGATAACTTGAAAACGAATTAACTTTTTCAAATTCCGTTTTCAGAAATATGACCATCAAAATCTTAGCTCGGCCGTATCAACTTTTCAGAATTTTTCGTGGACCCCTTGAAGTCGAATTCACGTGCTAAAACAGTGAGTGTAAAGAATACCAAGATAATGGCATGTCATATAACAATCATTTTGTCAAGAAGGAATACATTGTTACTTTCTGTTCATCTTTTAAGCATTACTGACATCGGCGTGTGCACGTGAAATCGCTTTGTCGACGCACGATTGCTCAAGTGCTTATTAAGTAGCGGAAGAATGGAGCTATTTATTGGTTTTATAAAGTCAGTCCGTCCTCTCTCTACATTTTTTGAGGTAGAGGTTGAAATTCGGAACGTAGCTTAATATGGGCATGCCCATCTGCACTATTTAGTTCGGTTTTGATTGGTACACTGGGGTCGGAATTACAGGGGTGGAATTCAGGGAGGCAACATATCTGTGTGCTATTTAGGTACGTAAAGGCATGAAATTTGGTATCCAGATTCCTCTAGGCAAGATCTACAGTACTATGAAGTTAGGCCCAATTGTTCCAGAGGGGTCGGATTTGCAGGGGCGGCAGTCACTTGGTCCTTAGAACTATGGCAACATATGGCATGTTAAATATCATACGTTCGGAAACGATGAAAAAGGAAAGAAGATATGAGGTTTATTACATTTTATATATATTACGTTCGAGAAAATCAATTTTTTTGATTAAAAAACTTAGGGAGAAATAAAAAGTGCAGATAAAGGGATGAAAATAGATGACTGCAGGATCTGCCACTTGCCTTGCCCTACTGGTGGGGGAGGTTAATTTCTTTTTAATAAATGTATTTCTGCTTCATTGCTAAAGCTCCTCCTTGGAATGTTTACAAGATTTTATTTACCTATTTACTGTTCGCGATTACTCTGTTGGTACACATTGTTATGCTAGATTTTCGTTCCTCGTTGAGGAAATGTTTGTTATGTATAGTCAAGCTCGGCTTGTAGCATTTGCGAAATGTGCGATGAATAAAAAAAAGTCATCCAGTTCGTTAGTCTTATCGGTGGAAGAAATTTCAGTTGGCCGCATGGCTCATGTCTTGTGCCCTGATTCGAATCCCATGTGCGGTGTTTTTTTTTACCTCTTGAGTTTTTATTATTTTATTTTTTTCAATAAATAAATTACGTTGTAGATTCAACCTCTATTTTTTTAATACTTCGTTTGAGAATTCATCTAATGACATTGAATTGCTTTTTATAAAAAATAGTAATAATGCTTAATTCAGGAAAACACGCAAGCACCCCTGCGCTCATAAGACAGTAGCATTATTGGCAACCGCCACATGGTTGCCGATGGGGGATGTGAAGTGCAAGGCATATCCAATCGAACATCAATGCCAGGTTTCGATGTTTAAAAAATCTCATCAGCACATAGCCAGTATGTGACAACTGCTTATTTCTACCAAGATGTACAGTCATGGACAAAAAAAACACTCTCTCAATCTGTGCTGCTATATTTTTAAATGAGCATTTACTACTTTTGCCACTAGGGGTCTGATATCGATTAGCATGTCAGTTTTTCTGCTGTATTTTGATTACAAGTGCATCACACAGTAATCTAATGATAAAATTTTGATTTAATATTTCTTCTCAATTGATTTTTGGATAATGATTGTGAACAATATTTATTGCTTTGTTATTATTAACTTTAAAATGTTTTATCTAGATTGATTAGAAAAATAGTCAGTAAGGAAGAAAATAAGATGGTATGATTTTATTAGTTAAAAATTTAAATAATTTTCTGACTGAAGTAAACGATATCAGACACCTAGTGGCAAAAGTAGTAAATGCTCATTTAAAATATAGCAGCATCGAGTGAGGGAGCGTTTTTTTTTTGTACAAACAGTTAGTTGCTTTCAGTAAAATTGCCGTATTTATTCATTTTTAAGACTCATTTTTGGCTATTTTAAAATTCCTGAAAATCAGGTGTGGTCATAGTTCCCTCTAAGCTGCAGAGTGCGTGTGGGGGGGCTGGAAGTTATTTATTTCCCGTGCACTTACGATCAATTTCCCACTTACAAAAATTATCAAAAATGGCCTTTGTTTTGTGTATATTTTTTATTGCGCACAGTTAATTTTTTCGACCGGGCAGCTCTCATAAAAAATAAAGGGAACTATGGGTGCAGCTTACATTTAAAGTTGATAACTGATGAAACACTTTCAGAATATTATAGTGACAGTGACAGCAATTAAGATTTAGTTTAAATTATGTATTTAAGATTTTTAGTGCATTGATTCTTCACTCTTTGTTACTTGTCATTTTTAAAATTTTTAAACTTCATTAATAAATCTTTTATTTTAAGATTTAAGATTGATTTTACGAATATAAATGATTATACTGACACACAAATATCAGGTTTCGGTTGGTTACCATGAAAACTGCAGTGATAGCCAACTGTGTATTCAGGTTTTTGGAATTTGTCGAGCCCTGTCTTTGCACACAAATAGGAATCACAGGGCGTGAGTGGACACTAATTGCTTGACATTAAGAGGGGGGCTGTCTCCACCAAGCGACTCCATGTGGAGGCCATGCTATTTTTCTTTGCGCAAGGCCAGTCGCTCGCGCAGTGTGCAACAATTTGTGAACTGGTGTGGCACTATATTCTGTGCCAGTTTGGTGGGCTGCTCTTAGAAGTCAGAGGGAATATCTTAATCTAGATGTCCGGATGTATCGCGGATTGTATTAGCTCTTTAGAATATTTTAGTAATGCGCATTTAAGTAAGCTTAACTTCCGATTTTTTTTTTTTTTTGCTGGTGAAAAGGGGCCCCCTCCAGCGTTTTATAACATATAGGGAATAAGCTGCATATAGATTTGCTATATAATTGTTACTATTTGTTTTCTTTATGCAAGAATAAAAGATTGTGTTCTTTAATATAAATGATCGGCCTGAGTTTATTTGACCAACCCCGATTATCCGCCTCGAACCCCTGACATGTGCCCCTAGCCAATACTTGGGTTTCTTAGTGTGGTAACCACAGGTGGGAACAGGGTACCTTGTCACACAGTCACCCAGCACTGATGCCTGCAACTTGTGATCCAATGCATCCCTTTTATACATTGCTTTGGCCTGTTCCATTGTTTATGTGTAAATGGGAGGCTGATCCATTTTCCGTAAGAGGTGTCTCTAATAAATTGGTCCTTCAGTGTATATATACATCACAGGAGAACTTCAGATTCTAACTGGAATAAAATAGTCTTGTATTTCATATGCCTTTTGATCTTAGACCATTATCAGTTAGGCAACCAAGTTGTACACAGAGTGTCTGAACATTTAGGGTCAAAATTCTGCAGAAGGTAGAAGACTATGAAGGAGTATTTTGAGATAGGGAAAAAAATGATTGCAAAAGTGTATTTCAGGCATCACAAGATCTTGAACAAGTACACATGCAAACACAAGTAACGTAAAGAACTTTTTTGTAAGTTGCTTTTGTTTTCAGAGCAAACAAAATTTATTTATCATGTGACGGGACGTGTGAGACATTTACACTTCCGTAATGACACGCACGCCCCAACACTACAGATGCGCATTCATTAAAATATGATGCGCGCCTGTGTTGTGTTTTAAATCAAATAAATAGAAACAAAACAGCAAAATTCGAGATAATTCCGTTTAGGCCTCGTTTAAAAGAAGTGATCGTACAGGCGTGTACTCTAGAAAAAGAAAAAGAAAGAAGAGCTACAAGAATGGTAGCACAGAGCAAACGGGAGGTTTTGGGGAATCATTTATTGGAAAATCATTTAATTTTCACACTTGGTGACCAATAAGAAAAAGCACGTGGGCAATGTGAACACGTTGTATTGGTGTCACTCTTTGTGTCGATCAATTTTTTTCCCAAAACTTTTGACGCGAAGGAGAGAGCGAGTAGGAGGGAGAGAGCAGACAGATGAGGAGTGATCACCATGACAGTGGTCACATCCCAGGGGAACGAGGAGTTCATTCCAAGAAACGAGACAATACTGAAAGGGAGTGGAATAGAGAAAAAAGAAACAGTGAAGACAGAGAGTTTCTTTGGAGTCAGTGAAGACAGACGTGTAGCTATGTGAAGGATTTTTCCTTCTTTGATTCGAGACAAAAAAGCAGTTTTTTGAGTAGCGTGGAGAGACTGATACAATTTGTGTGTGAAAACCATCTTGTTTTCTTTTGCCCCGAACGGGAAGGAGTAGAAGGATGCGAACTGCAGCCAGCGGTCGCAACTAGGCAAGATAGTACGACTGACCGTTTCGACTACGAAGCGAAAGGACCAGAGCAGACCAATCATATATCACCATGGCACATGAGACCCGTGGAACGCCAGCCAATTTAGCCGAGGACCGTAGGAGATGAGTGAGTTAGTCGACTCGAGCATCAAATCTACGCGTACGAGTTGGGTACAGCACTCGGCGGGTTGAGGTTGGTGATCCAGGTCGAGAGCGCGTGTAAGGGAAAGACCAACTCACTGTCCGGCCCCCACTGCACCGTGAAGCCTGAGACACACGCCTCGTCCGAGTGTTGGTGGCGCCGTGAATCTCGGCGTCCATCCGTAGGCAGATATCCACAGGTCAGGCCACGCAGTTGGAGCTGTGTGCGGTGGACCTGGTCGGGATATCAAGCGGCGAGAGTCGGCAGCTCGCTCACCATCAGTATGGGGAGGAAAACGACCACGAGGTACATCTAGAAAGATCGGACACGAGCTGGGACCACGACGATTTCGAGACATCAAACCAGAGGGGGACGAGACAGCACATGTTAGCAACAAACGCAACAGAGAACACAGCTGAGGAACATCGAATGAGGTGGGAGCCTCACATAACAACGGAAGCCACTACGATTTCTGGCCAGAGCATCGGTACTTGACTTCAGAACAGAGAAGTGTTTTTCAACGATAAAAATTTATGGGCCCCGCGATTTGTGTTTCATTTATGACAAGTGTAAACTTATACGTTGAAACGCGAGTTAGATCATTAAGTGACATTGACTGCCAATTAGTTTATGAACTACCTTTAAGTACCAGTCAAGTGTGGGTCATTGTTTAACGAGTAAATTTAATTATTGAGGAAATGAATTAGATTAAATCCTAGTTTCTTAGCAAATTTTAGTAGACTGTAATGCTCAGTTAATTCTGATAGTAAATTTTAGTAGTTATATTTTTATTGCATTTATTCATATCCATTTTCATAGTAATATCTACTTCTTTAGTTTTAAGTATTTTTTTGCTTAATAAATTTTTCTTATATTTGCAGAATAAGCCATTTGTTTGCTCAGTGCTCCTCATCTCAAGGGTTTATTCTGAATAGATGGGAAGGTATTAACGGGGTTTAATCAAAGATAATTAACAAGTGACAAGGGTAGGGTTAAAATCAAATTTTTGTTTCAATCATATACCACTATACGATCACTTCTCAATCATTGGCCATATTCTATTGTTTATTGACCCAGGTGAGTGCAGGGTAAATAGCAAGGTAAGTGATAAAGGTGCCTAGTTTGGTTAGATCAAATACAACAAACGAGTTGTACAAATTTTGAGGTAGGTACGAAAGTAAAAAAGCGTTACATTGAGTACATGACGAGACAATGGTGTATGAACAGCTGCAAAACAGTAGGACACATAACGTTACAATGGTGCCGATGACCAGTCGCTAGATGCATAGCAGGAGCGGGCCATCGCGTACGCCTGAGCGCTCTAGCCGGCCCGGGGACAGATGCGGGCACAGCTGGCTCAGGGTTAAGCAGACGTGGTTCGTCTGTAGTGAGGAGAGTGACATAGGGGTAGCTGCCCACGAACTGCTGCAGAGGACACAACGATGGCAGCGGAACCACTGGTTGTATCCGGTCATGTAAAACTTATACCACCCTTCTCTGGAGGTGACATTTCGGTAATGATATTCATAGACATGGTGCACCAAGTTGGGGAGATGGCACAGTGGCCAGATGCACTCAAGTGCATAAACGCCTAGTGTAAGCAGACAGCAGGGGCAGCACGGATGGTGTCCGAAGCTGAGCTGTTTAAGGTGAACAAATTTGCCACATTTGCTCGGGAATTAATTAATTGTTCACCACGGACGAGGAGTCGGAAGAAGAGTTCGTTCATGCCCGACAACAAGAAGGGCCAGGGAGGGCGTATAGCTAGGGAGAAGGACCACAGGCTTAGGAAGCGCAGCGGCGCAAGCACGCGATTTTTTTTTTATTTTATTATGGGTAAACTAATTTTTTTTGGCGGTGAAGGGTCTATTTTGGTATTTGGAGTAGTTTAGTTTTTTTTTTAGTGAGAGGATTCTGTATAGTAGTGTATCTTTACTGGGAGGGCGGACACATTAGTTCTGTTTAGAGAGCAAGGCCTAATGGAGACTGGTAGTGGCGAGAGTGGGGGGGCACCACGCGCTTGAGCATCAAGCCACGTTGGCCGGCATGGGGGCTAGGGTAAGCTAGCGCCTCATGCCGCATGAGCGACGAGCTTATAGGCGGCTGACCAGCAGCGGGGCCTCATTCAGTTTGATGACTGAAGGGAAAGTGTGCAAGGTACCATGGCAACAGCAAATCACGCTTGCCACGCTCGCCCGCTATCTGGCTGAAACACAGGCGTGAGCATAGCGAAAATTTTGAAATTTTCTTTTGGGATAACAGACACAAACGTCATCACGTAAAATCATCTCAGGTCAGACCAGGTTTTTCTTGTGTTGAAGGCTTTTGTTGAATAAATTACTAAAGGGTAATTTATTTCTGGGGGTGTATGGGCGCAAGTCATGACAGGATGTGAGGGCCATTTACACTTCCATAATGACTCGCACGCCTCGACACAACAGATGCGCATTCATTAAAATATGATGCGCGCCTGTGTTGTGTTTTAAATCAAATAAATAGAAATAAAACAGCAAAATTCGAGATAATTCCGTTTAGGCCTCGTTTAAAGAAGTGATCGTACAGGCATGTACTCTAGAAGAAGAAAAAGAAAGAAGAGCTATGAGAATGGTATTACAGAGCCAACGGGAGGTTTTGGGGAAATCATTTCTTAGAAAATCATTTAATTTTCACACGTGGTAGTCAATAAGAAAAAGCACGTGGGCAATGTGAACACGTTGTACTGGTGTCGCTCTTTGATTCGATCAATTTTTTTCCCGCTCACAAGCTCATGCTCCTTTGTCCCCAAAACTTTTGGTGCAAAGGAGAGAGCGAGTAGGAGGGAGAGAGCAGACAGATGAGGAGCGATCACCATGACAGCGGTCGCATCCCAGGGGAACGAGGAGTTCATTCCAAGAAACGAGACAATACTGAGAGGGAGTGGAATAGAGAAAAAAGAAACAGTGAAGACAGAGAGTTTCTTTTGAGTCAGTGAAGACAGATGTGTAGCTATGTGGAGGATTTTTCCTTCTTTGATTCGAGACAAAAAAGCAGTTTTTTGAGTAGCGTGGAGAGATGGACACAATTTGTGTGTGAAAACCATCTTGTCTTCTTTTGCTCCGAACAGGAAGGAGAGGAAGGATGCGAACTGGAGCCAGCGGTCACAATTAAGCAAGGGAGAACGACCGACAGTTTCGACTACGAAGCGAAAGGACCAGAGCAGAACAATGATAAGTCACCATGGCACATAAGACCCGGTGAACGCCAGCCAACTTAGCCGAGGACCGTAGGAGGTGAGTGAGTTAGTCGACTCGAGCATCGGATCTACGCGTTCGACTTGGGTATAGAGTTCGGCGGGTTGAGGTCGGTGATCCAGGTCGAGAGTGCATGTAAGGGGAGGACCAACTCACGGTCTGGCCTCCGCTGCACCGTGAAGCTGAGACACACGACTCGTCCGAGCGTTGGTGGTGCTGTGAATCTCGGTGTGGATCCATAGGCAGATATCCACAGGTCAGGTGCGTGCGGTAGACCTGGTCGGGATATTGTGCGGCGAGAGTCGGCGGCTCGCTCACCGTCAGTACAGGGAGGAAAACGACCATGAGGTACAGCTAGAAACATCGGACACGAACTGGAACCACGACGATTTCGAGACATCGAACCAAAGGGGGACAAGACAGCGCATGTTAGCAATAAACGCAACAGAGTACACAGCTGAGGAACATCGAACGAAAGCCACTACGATCTCTGGCCAGAGCATCGGTACTTGACTTCAGAACAGATAATTTTTTTCTACGATAAAAATTTATGGGCCCCGCGATTTGTGTTTCTTTTATGACAAGTGTAAACTGAAACGTTGAAACGTCAGATCATTAAGTGACATTGACTGCCAATTAGTTTATGAACTACCTTTAAGTACCAGTCAAGTGTGGGTCATTGTTTAACGAGTAAATTTAATTATTGAGGAACTGAATAAGATTAAATCCTAGTTTCTTAGCAAATTTTAGTAAACTGTAACGCTCAGTTAATTCTGATATTAAATTTTAGTAGTTATTTTTTTATTGCATTTATTCATATCCATTTTCATAGTAATATCTACTTCTTTAGTTTTAAGTATTTTTTTGCTTAATAAATTTTTCTTATATTTGCAGAATAAGCCATTTGTTTGCTCAGTGCTTCTCATCTCAAGGGTTTCTTCTGAATAGATGGGAAGGTATTAACGGGGTTTAATCAAAGATAATTAACAAGTGACAAGGGTAGGGCTAAAAGCAAATTTTTGTTTCAATCATATACCACTATACGATCACTTCTCAATCAATGGCCATAAGCTATTGTGTATTGACCCAGGTGAGTGCAGGGTAAATAGCAAGGTAAGTGATAAAGGTGCCTAGTTTGGTTGGATCGAATACAACAAACAAGTCGTACAAATGTTGAGGTAGGTATGAAAATAAAAAAGCGTTATATAGAGTACATGACGAGACAATTGTGTATGAACAGCCCCGAAACAGTAGGACACATAACGTTACAATCCAAAACAACTTCCACCTCCTAGCAACAACTTATAATAAGAGTGAATGTTCAAAGTGTTTACTACTAGTCTGAATACATGCATTACAATGAGGCATGAAATTTGCTGCACTCTTTCAAATATCCCAGGTGTCTGTTGCACAAGAAGACAGGGAGGTTGATCCTGGAAAGCTGTATGACATCAGATTATACTGGGGTTTCATACACCAATATTTTGATGTGCCTTTGTAAGACAAAATCCAGAGGAATAAGATCCAGCAATGGCACTGGACATGAGACAGAATCTCCCCTTGAAAAGGGAGGACATCAACAAAAGCATGTTTCAAAAATGTTCCTTATACATTACTCATTCTAGAACTTGGGGTGCTTGAAATAACATTCTTACAAAATAGGTTGATTTTGGCAGCAACTGAAAGCAAGGTCTGCAATCAACAAACCTTCCCTGAGCGGTTTAGACAGGTTATTTCGTGCTCAATTGATCAGGTGATAGCCCAAATGGTCACTGGGAAATGAGAAATATTAAGAGAGAGAGTGACTCTCAAGCAATCAACATGTATCTTAGTGAAGTAGTTTCACCATGATCATCACCTAAAAAAAGAGAAGTGAAAAGATTCCTAGCTCTAGCCAAGACAGAGGCATCTCCGGATGTGTAGAAATGTGATCAGACAACAATCCTAGCTGAGATTGTGGACTCTGTGTGTATTTATTATTAGTGAGTCGACATGTATTTGCCCCACTAGCAGAAAGTCAGTCCCTACGATTTGTTATTTGTATGACATGAGAAATATCGAGTGCAAGGCTTTGTAGCCATCCCGCAGAGGCGTGCGCCTGGATGACCCAATGTGAGAATCAACAGCAGTGAGGGAAGCCAGCTCATCCCAACAACAGCAATTAGTGTTCATGTCGTGACTGCAACTAATCATCATGAAAGGACCCAGTGACATATGTGACCATCAAAGAACAGACAAGAGTAATTGCAATGAGTAATCAATTGTGTTAGAACTCAACATCATCAGTGAGATCTCATGCTCCCTGAAAGCACAGTGTCTAACAAGTAGTGGTCAGGGCAAAACACAGGTCAGAGAGCATCTATTTCTGTCTCAATAGAGTACTCCTTGCCACAACCAGTTACTCTACATAAGGAGCTGCTTCTTCTTCTTCTTCTACTCAACCCGCATCTCCATAGAGATAGGAGACTAGCTGATGAGACTGATGGGAGATCTTACTTTATTTTAGACTTAGAGCAAAGATTGACGATCAGTTAGGGGTCCTTGAATTCTGTTGTATAAACCAGAACTTTTCAAGTAACTACATAGCAACCTAACTATGAGACGTTTGTGACGAGGAGAAAAGGGAAAGGCGATGAGAACATTTCCCAAGGTGACTTTTATATTGTTTTTGAAAGACCACGTATAAGTGGCTCCCTCTGACGTTGAAAAAGTGGGCAATGTAAAAGAGCATGTTCAACTGACTCAGTAACTCCACATTCACACAGATCAGAAGTACAAAGCTTTAGTTTATAAAGAAAGCTTTTCAAGGGGACATGTCCACTTCTTAATCTAAAAAGAATGGATTTTTGAGGAAACGTGAGCCACCTAGGAGAGAGCACTTTATTGATTCTAATATCGGAAATAAGTTCTTTATAATGCTTCCCTTTAGGCTCGAGGTGCCACTGTTGATTCCAGATATCTCTGACTTTTTCCGAACATATGCACTGAAGATTGATAAGTCCACGCGAGTTGAATTAGGTGGGTTCTTGCCATTTCTTGCCCAGTTTGCCAACTTGCAGCCAACTCTTTCCCATGGATGCATTTATGGACAGGAATCCACAGGAACTGAATGCAGAAACCCTTACTAAGTAGCATATGCAACATGTCTATCACGTATCCGAGAAGACTACCAGAGTACCATTGATATTTCGTTAGGGCAGACTGAATAGAAAGGACGACACTTTTGATATCAGTGAGAATTAAAAAGGAGTCCAAGGGAAGATGAGCAATACGCGATAGAGCAGTATAAACCGCCATTAGCTCAAGATGAAAGGAGCTAGCAGCGGGCTCAATCTTCTGTGAAATGACATGCCTCTCAAATAAATGCCAATACCGCCGACAGGATTTTGTGAGGATAACGTAGCGTCAGTAAAAACATATCGATGATTAGGATATACAGCTTTCAAAAAATCCGCAAATAGCAGAGATAGTTGACTTGGAGACGAGATTTTTGTCAACCAATTAGGCATAAAAGCAATTAAATCAGATGGATATTGCTCTCAAACATTTCCCAATAGTGTTGAAACACAGATTTTTTCCCGTCCACAACTAAGTTTATTTAAAATTTGGAGTATTAATTGCCGAAGTCTGTTTGATTTTTTTTGTCGGTTCCTTATTTAAGTTCTTTGCTCGGTCCTTTTTACTGTCGCTTTTCTTATTGCTTTTTTTGTTGCTTCTGGCCTTGCAAGACTTGGAGACAGTTATCCGATAGATCTTCCATGATACACAGCTGGATCTGTCTAAATGACTTTGAGTCCCGTCGCCTTTTTCCCGGAGGGGTAATATCCTCCATACTTTTTGTGAATTCACTTTCTTCGTCCTCCGAAAAGGAACGTGCTCCCAAGCCTGAGGGGGTAGGGTCCGTCATTGCGGCCCTCGAGGGCTACCGAGGCTAGGCAGCTATCGTTCGTAGCAAACTGCTTAGTATCTCCAGAAGTCAACGAAAGAAACGAAAACACCAAAGGTAAGACGAAATTTTTGAATATTTGAGAATTAGACTAAATTATCTAATTTATGTAGTCCAGGAGCCAATAAAACTAGAAATTTAAAAAAGGGGGGTAGAGAGAGAAAGGTTATAATATGCGAGCCTGAGTTGGGGTTATGCTGAAGTAAGGCTCTAGCGAGAGCCTCCCTCCCGGCATCCGTTCCACTCCACCGCTCGACGAAGAGTCTACATAAGGAGCTGCAATGTCCTTCAGAAGATAAATTAATTGAAACTTAGGTAATGTACTAAGAATAATAAAGGCTATATGATCACTAAAGTTAGTTAATTATATGGGTTAGTCAGTTATAGGGGTATTGTGTCAAAGGTGCATGTTAAGGAGGTGATTAGGATAAAACATAACACATATAGTAACAAAGATTTTGGGGTGAATCTGCTCTCTGCAGATAAAGATAATGAAAATTTGGGTGGATATGTCAGCTTTATGAAGCAGAAGAATTAATGATAGTAGAAATTTTGGACTGGGAAGGAAGCGATGAAAAGGGCACAGTATAGAGGTTCTCTTATAAAAGGGATTGAAGGCTTAATGCAGTAATTTTACTGGCTAGCTTATATAGTGATAAGGTAACAATGAGAGCTATTAAATAAAGTTCCAGGATTAATTTTCTTTTGTGTCCTTCGGCATGCAAGGATAATAATTAAATTGGTTAACCTTCTATATCTAGCATTTACAATGCATTCTTAAATATGTTATTAAGTAAGAATAACAACA
This sequence comes from Rhysida immarginata, assembly GCA_023313115.1. Classification (NCBI taxonomy): domain Eukaryota; kingdom Metazoa; phylum Arthropoda; class Chilopoda; order Scolopendromorpha; family Scolopendridae; genus Rhysida; species Rhysida immarginata. Next base: position 580,421 of record JAHWFO010026985.1, read on the forward strand.
ACAAAGATAATCTATATATATAAAGTCTTCTATATATATAAAGAAGGATGTTTGTGGGTCTGTGCGTCTGTGGGTCTGTGTGTGGGTCTGTGGATCTGTGTGTACGTTTTTTATACAAATCTACAGTTTTATTCCGATCTTGATAAAATTTCGCATACATGACCTTTAAAGCATGAGGAAGGTCACTGTCTACCTCAGATTTCGGAAAAATAATAAATATCGATAAAAAATCGATATTCATGGTTATGGCAAGGCATATTAATGAGAAATATCTCATGACCAACAATGCAAGGCAAAGCTGGTACAACAATAGGTATCAACAATGGTATCAGCACGCAATTCACAAACACACTGCATGAACCAACAATATATATCTCATGACTAACAATGAAAGGAAAAGATTGTGCAAGTGTAATTATCCCGGGCAACGCCGGGTACCTCTTCTAGTAATATTATAATTAAGAATAATAATAACTTATGTTCAAACTGAAATTACACAAGTCATACCTTAAATAATAATTTTATATGCTAAGTCTTAACAGATTTATTTTTTAACTTACTAGCTGGCGTAGTGCTCATTAACTGAAGCCGATGTTCGCAGTTTTGCCGTCTTCTCTGCAATTTCTCCAACATATCATCTTCCTTAATCTCCATATACGACATGTCACTAACAATGTAGATAATTTTTATATGCAGACACATTTTTTTAAAATGTCTAATCAAATAAATTTAATTTCTATGCTCAGTAAGAAAGAACAGTCTATTTGAAAGATTAAATAAGGAATAAAAATTAGATTATAGAGGAAGTAATTAATTTTCAATTTATTTGAAATTAATAAACACTCTTGAACCATTTAAACACTTTGCTATTAAACTAAATACATCATAAAACAAAAACCACTTAAGAATTTAGCATGTGTTATCAAAGAGCCTTTAGAGGGACAGGGCTTAAGGATATAATAAACAAATTAATTATTATCGAAGGTAATGTACTGAAACCCAAAAATACAATAAGAGTGGGGAGTAAGCGCCCACGTTTCATAAATTGTAACATATTACACATTATAAGCATTTCATTGTAAGTTAAATACCACACAATTTAATAATTTTTCACCAGCTTATAAATAAAGCAAACAAATTATTCATCCCCACAAGAAATGCTTTCCCCGTTTCTTTATTCCCTTTCCTTTCCTTCTCTATCCCTATTCAATTCAATAGATAGAGGGGGGACGTCAATCACGGCTTTATCGATATACGACTCCATGGAGGGGGAGGGATGACTAATCAAAGGCAATGACTAATCAAAAGGCAGTAAATACAAAGTAAAACTTATCTAAACTAACGTTTCTAAGTTTAATATCTAGATTATGTTGCCTAAACGCCTAGCACGGAGAACAAAAGGTGAGGGGCGGATCCATACCCATCACGGAGAGATAAAAGACATAGATAGATAAATTAATTCTCTCCAACTTTCTTAATATTTATCAAGTAACAAACATCCAACAAATAGAGGTACTATTCAGAAAATTATGTGCATATAATCTATATCTTAAGTAAATATTCTTCTCACTGTAACGTTAGCATTAGCGCAAAAAATATATAATAACACTTGGAAACAAAATATGTATGGGTGCATACGTCAATGATCAAGGATAGATAATCAATAGATAAATAATCTATATATATAAAAGAAGAAACTGACTGAGTGAGTGAGTGAGTGAGTGATCAACGCACAGCCCAAACTATAAAACCTAGAAATTTGAAATTTTGTACAGAGGTTCTTTACAAAATGTAAGTGAGCACTAAGAAGGGGTTTTTCAAAATTTAACCCCTAAGAGGGGGAAAGGGGGGTTGAAAGTTTGTTAACACATTAACTGGTGTTGCACTATACACTTAACATTAACTTGTGTGACACTACAAAGGTAACACATTTACTGCTGTGGCACTACATAATTAACCATGTTAACATGTTTTAGGGAGGGGGTAACGAATTATTAACAATGAGCATAAATACGATTATGCAATGACAGGATATAGATAAGGTAGTGTTTATTGAGGAGGATAAGAAATCAAACGGGTCCACATTGAGCTCCCTAAAAACGTCCAGACGACTGGCAAAAATTTGTGTGTTTGGCAAAAAAAGAGAAAGAACGAGTATTGATCAGTGAAATTTGCAACAGAAAGATAAAAAGCTATCCGGGCATTGGAAACATCTAAAAACGGAAGCTCTACTAGAGCAGGATGGTATAAGAGCTTCTACGTCAAGGGCAAGGGAAATTTTAAAAGATACTGTAGGTCTAAAGCAGGGCTGTCCAAGACTTCTGTCCGCAGGAAGCGCGGGTAATCTTCCTTACCCCCCTATTGCACATTATTTGGATCAGTTCCTTAAAGTCGAGTTGCTAATTATCAATTTGACATTGTAAAAAAAAAAAAAAACGAGGCAGCTTACCATTTTATTTCCTTCGTTTTAATGTGATAATTTTCTCGATGTCAGGTAGAATTATATTTCTTCCTCCGATAGGACATGATTACATATTAAGCATTTTGAATCCGATCTGTGAACAATGAAAAAAAAAAACCCATATTCTCCCACTGCTGTTTAAACATTGGTTCAGTGATTTTATGCTTTTTAGGAATGTGCGCCATATTATGCGAGACGAAAAACAAGCAAGTATCAGTAACAAAAGAAATAATGTCTCATTTAATGCAATCGCCCCCTAAAGTCTGGCAACACTGCATAGGAAAACTATACCCACTCCCGTCCTGAGTTTTGGACTATCTCCTCGACTTTGCCCGTGAGCTTTGTCCACGAGCATTTTATGTTGCATGCGGGCAAAGTGCAAGAGTTGGACGGACCTGGTCTAAAGTATCCAGTGATGCTCCCTGGGGGTGAAGATGGATAACATTTTAATCTGAGACAGAACAACAAGAGGGAAAGTAAAGCCTGGGCAAAGTGTGCAATATAAGTAAGTTTATTAAGAATGATGGCTACATCCCACCACTGAAAATTATAAAACAAAATTGACTTTGTAACAATATGTAGAATTCCTGTTGTTTGGGTTTTTCTTAAAAGTTAATGTTTTCTTGGAAATATTTAATAATGATCCGTAACTGGAGATAATGGAGAGTTAGCAGACTATTGAGAAAGATTGAAAGATGACAGTCTCTTTCTTTCGAGGAGGCAGTCCCTTAGTTCGAGCTACAGTTGGCGACATAACCGATAACAAATCATACGTGAACTCAATTCTTGAAACCAACAACCATATGGTGTTATGTCCTATAATAATCTTTCGAAGGATTATAACAGTAATTCATATCTATCAAAATGCCAGCGAAGAAATGAATGAATAGTGGGCAGAGATGAAAAAAAGTTATCCGGGCATCGGAAATATCTGAACAACTGCTTCGTCTATAGAAGGAAATTGTAGAATTACTGAAAACAAATTTATTATTTAACTTCATGAGGTTGTTCTGTTTAACCTACAGCTGTAATTATCTCGGGCAACGCCGGGTGTCTCTGTTAGTATTCAAATATAAGCTCAAACGTGATTTCCTTTTACCTTTCAACCATTTATTAAGTTTACTCATTACCCCAAAGCAAAAGAAAGACTCGTCCCCTTTCTCACGAATGGAGAGCAGAGGGGGAGAGGGGGGTGCAGGGCACGCAGTGACCCTCGCTATAACAACGTCTCCCAATTCCGGTCTCCTCCACGCTCGCATCATAATATCCACAGCCTTAATCTATGCTTATAATGCTTCCACTGGTTCATGGCTATGTACTCAAAAGCTACAGTCGATAAAACATTCAAACTTATAATAATGAAATTATTTAAAACAATCAAGATAGGTTCCAGCAACACGGACAGACGTTTTTGTCAATCCCTACGCACTCGGCGGCATACAATACTCTAATGCCTCAGCGCTCGTAAGACAACATGAAAGGGTGCTACCCATCAATCTATGATTCAAATAAATAGATCTTTCTCACCAAAAAATAAACCAAGCTACATTCGCTCGAAAATTCCAGAGAAAAAAAAATATAATTTCTCATAATGCGAACTATGCAACATGACGGCTCGTCCTCAGCCAAACATTGAAATGAGGGTAGAAATTAATTAAGATCTTAATGGGGTCTGGGCTGTAACACATCCGGTATCAAGGTGTGCCTCTGACTCGGGTAGATCTGAATCAGGCAGATAATTTTTGGTAAAACACTCTCAATGGGAAACAAAAAAAAATGATAAAAGTGATCCCTTATTCCGTCTTATACCAGCATAGTGATAAAGTTCGGCCTTCCGTTTAAATCACTTTAAAGCAACCATCTGAGAGGAATAAGCAATTCTGCTGCTAACTTTTCCTCAGGAGAAAAACTGCTTCTTCACTCTGTAAATCAGGTTATGTCTCGTCTCAAAAAAAAATTCGAATTCAGTTCTCAGTCATCAACTAATTCTCTTGCCCTTCATTAGAAATAAAGCATTGTTTTAATTGCAAAATTCCTAGAAAATATCAGTCACAAATATGTATATGCCCACTGAAAAGAAAAAAACACTGTGCACAAATTGTACAGTAAAAACTCCTTATAACGAATTTCAGGGGGCCAGGAAAAAAATTTGTTATATCCAAATTTCGTTATAAGGAAATAATAATTTATTTCATCTTTTGATTACATTTATTTTATTTTTTCTGGAAATAATCTAACAATGTTGACTGCTTTTTAACACTTACAGTATTTTGAACATAATTTTGTAGCTTAAACAAAGATTTGAAAATTTCCTCTGAAACATTTTCTTGTGGCGTTAAAAATTTGCCAGTCAAGTTTAAAAAACAGCTTACTTGTGTTTTGTGTGGCACCGGCTGACCATCACATTCATCATCATCATCATTATCATCACCATCACCATCATCACTGGCTTCATTGATACAGAGTTCTTCGTTCTCTTCACTTTTAGAAACCGATGCACAAATTTCAAGGTCTGACATTATGCTGCTTGTTTCAGTATCCTTGTCAGCTTCAACAAATTCTTGAAATTTTATGGCTAGACTCATTTGGCTCTGGAAGATTTCCCAGTCTTCAAATCCCTCAAAATCCAACACTGCATTATCATCCTTGACACAACGATGATCACTATAAAACCCAGCTTTTCTAAAACAAGAAGAAATTGATGCCGATGAAAGTTCTTCCCAAGCTGTCGAGATATTTACGATGGCATCTAACACATTCCATTTTTTTAAATTCTTCATTCATCTCCATACAATTCAATAGCGAACAAACAAGTTTTTTCCTGAATGACACTTTCAGACATTGGATTATGCCTTGATCCAATGGCTGGACGTGAGAAATATAGTTTGGGGGAAAGAATTCGACTCGGATGTTTGACAGGTTTGCTGGAACAACGTGCGATGAACAATGGTCAACAAATAGCAAAATGTTGCGCTTCTGATGAATAACTTCACGGTTCCACTTCCTTAGCCAGTCACCAAATATGTCAGACTTCATCCATGCCTTTTTGTTCCAATAATACAATGCTGGAAGTGATTTAACATTTTTGAAACACCTTGGTTTTTGATATTTTCCGACGATCAATGGCTTTTTTTTTCTCCAGCCCATCAACGTTGCAGCAAAGAAGCGTAGTCAGACGTTCCTTGCTCTGCTTTCCGCCATGACATGTGTCACCTTTAAAGCTGTACGTTTTGTTCGGCAGCAAGTTAAAAAACAATGCCGTTTCATCAGCATTAAAAACGTCCGCACGAGGAAAATCATTAATTCTGGCAGTATTTTCCGCTTCCATTCATCGACGGTTTCTATACAAGGTATTTCTGATTTCTTTAAAACACCTTCGTCAATAGCTTTCAAACCAGCCAATTTCGTTTCCAATGAGAGTTGGCGCCTTTCGCTGATTCGTTATAAACGAAGTTATTTATATGTTTGGAAATACTAATAATTTCGGGACTTCTGAATAAGTTCGTTATATGCGGAATTTCGTAATAACCGATTTCGTTATAACGAGTTTTTACTGTAATTGCCTGTTCATAATCTTTACTACTTATAATGCAACAAAATTTTCAATCTCCACTTTTAATCGTGCTTTTGGCATCCACTGATGGATAATACGGCAAAATAAATTATAGGTTCCACTGATCCTCTCAACTGTACAGACAGTTGGAAAAACAAGAATAACTTCGAGGTTCGAGAAAAAACAAGTTCTAACAACAAATGCAATTGTCCGCGGGGCGGATAACCAAAAAATGTAACGATATCTACATTTCATGTGGAAACAAAATGTTAGATAATTAACACTCACTGAGTCGACGCTCTATCTCGGCGTCTGCATAAGTCCTTTCACAATATGAAAGAAATCGGTTACGCTCGCATTGTTTATTAGGTTTTCATTGTCTCTCGGGCCCAGCATTCCTCGGAATTCATAAATAGCTCTGACTCCACTCATTGAGGCTGGGGCCTCCCTGATCGATTCCAAAGCGCACTTGGGCTGTGAAGCCGTGGCTGCTGGCTTTTCTCTTACAGTGCCTTCTGATCGGATTGCCTCCATCGATCGCTGGTCTCGTGGCGATGGCAGTACCCACGATTGATCCGGCACTGGTCCTCTGCTGCGCAAGGAATAGGGCGGGCTTATGGGCTGTGCTGCTGGTTGCATCTCCGCACAAGCGGGCAGCTCTTGTGGTGGCTGTGCTGGCGCTGGAGTCTCGCGTGCTGGCTCTGATTGTACGGGTGGAATCGTTTCACTCCTCTCTGTTGCATTCGCGGGACGGCACACAATAAAGTCTTTCTCGGTGTACCAGTTCGTCCGAGCAGGTGGGGGTGCCTCTGGTTCTGGTTTTTCTACCGTGCGTGGCGTCGTTCGCTTCCTTTTTTCGGGCTCTGCACCCTGGTCACCAACATTCGGCCTCAGTCTATTGGCATTTACAAGCTTACTCTTGCCATTTTCTAGGTTGAATGGCGAAATTGACGGGACTCATCTGCCCAATTATTTTATACGGTCCGTCGTAATTGGCGTGTAATTTTTTCGCCAACCCCTCCTTAATCTGAGCAACAGCCAAGTATACTGAGTCCCCGATAGTAAACGCGTACGGCTTATGTCTTTTATTTGTGGGTTCGCTCGCGCTTGACCACCTCCGCCACCTCGAATGCGTCTCAATCTGGCTTCGATTTCGCTACTATAATTGGTGTCAATATCATTGTGTGGCTTACGATGAGCAACTAGAACATCAAAGGGCAGAATCGGATCCCTGCAAAAGAATACCATGAACGGTCTCTCTCCTGCGGACAAATGGGGGGTGGAATTGTAACTAAAGACAACATAGGGAATTCAGCTGCCTCAATCCCTCTGACTACGGCCTACGTAATGCTTGAGGGCGCCGATAAGCGTCCTTTTCATCCGCTCAATCATTCGTTTCCGGATGGATGGAAGGTGATGGTCAATAATTTCTTTATGCCAAAACGCGAGCAGACGTCTTCCATAAGCTCGCAGGTAAAATTCGTACGTTGATCGCTTAAAATTTGGATAGGAATGGAGTAGCGGGTGAAGATGCTCTTATCCAACGCTTTAGCTATGGTTTCAGCTTTCTGATCAGCCATTGGAAGAGCCTCACAGAAACGACTAAAATGGTCAATTATTGTAAGAACATATTTATTTCCGGAATTAGATAGAGGAAGAGGTCCCACCACATCAAAGCTGATTCGATAAAATGGATGCTTAGCTACAGGGAACTCCATCAGCGGCTACTGTCGGCGTTTTTCGGGTGATGACCTAAGCTGACAGCTATCACACTCTAAACAGTAATTTTGAATGTCTAGCCTCATGCTAGGCCAATAAAATAACCTAATTAATTTTTTCCACATTCGCTTTGCCTTTAGATGTCCACTCATTGGTGGGTTATGAAAAATATACAAAATACGTTTTATTAAGCTGTTAAGCACCACTAATTGTTCTCTAGTTCCCCTACTGCCCTGAGATTTTCTTGTATGATACAGAATTTAGTCTTTATCTAAAACGAAAGTTTCTAATTTATCTGGCCAATGTTTGGAGGGGGGTCGCCTGATTTGCTTTGTAAATGCTTGATTATGATTACTTTCTTCCAAATGGGATCTTTTTGCTGTCCGCTCGCAATTTCATCTCGAGAAACTATGGGATCGTACTCTGCCACAGCTGATATGGGAATTCTAGACAATGTGTCAGCATTTCCATGCTTGATACCTGGTTTATGGATTACTTCGAACTGGTAAGACTGCAAGCTCAGGCTCCACCTGGCGACACGACTGGTCGGGTTTTTCAACGACAACAGCCACTGAATCGGTTGATGATCAGTAATCAGCTTGAATGCACAACCATATAAATATACCCTATATTACTTTACAGCATAAATGACAGCAAGGCATTCGCATTCAGTAACGCTATAATTTATTATTTTTAAGTAACCTGCTACTATAGGCAATGGGATGCTCTCAACCATCAAACTTTTGCGATAGGACAGTTCTTAGAGCAAAGGAATTAGCATCAGTGGAAACCAAAAATTATTTCTCAAAATCTGGGCTTTTTAAAACAGGAGCAGTAATCAATGCTTGTTTCAGAGTCAGGAATGCCTTCTCTACCTCCTGAGTCCATTCAAAACTAACGTCTTTCTTTGTCAAATTCGAAAGAGGCTTAGCTATCGAGCTGAAAGAATCAACATGCCTTCTATAGTAATTAGCAAGGCCAAAAAATATTGTACCTCACACACATTCTTCCAGCGTGGAAAATTTTGTATTGCTTCAATCTTACTAAGATCAGGAGCTATTCCCTGCTCTGAAACAACATGTCTCAGAAAATTTACATTATCATTTAAAAATTGACACTTTCGGAGCTTCAATTTCAAATTATCGTCCCTTAAACGCTCAAATAAATCCTTCAAACTACCCAAATGCTTATCAAATATCTCAGTGAATACAATCCAGTCATCAAGGTAAACGGAAATCCTATCTTTTAAACCTCTAATAATAAAATCTGCAGTTCTCTGCCATAGTGCTGGCACATTGGTCAAACCCACAGGCAATCGCTTAAATTCAAACTTATTATCAATTAAAGTAAAACTGGTCTTTTCGTTATCATTAATTTCTAACTGAAAATAGCCTTGGTTGGCATCCAAACCAGAAAAAAATTATGATTTACCCAATTGTGATAAAGATTCAACTATAAGCGGGAGGGGGTAGGCATCAACCTTAGCAATAGCATTCAATTTTCGATAATCAACTACGAAACGGTAAGTCCCATCCTTCTTTTTAACCAATAATGCAGGTGCGGCCCAGGGCGAACTGCTTGGACAGTTAACATCGTGTTTTAATAAATCATCCACCATTTTATTCATAACTTCCCTTTGTGAGTAAGGAAAACAGTAAGGCTGCTACGAAATCGGAGGAGAATCTCCTGTGTTAATAGTATGATTAGCCAATTTACACTTTCCCAAATCAACAAATTTTGAAAATACATCTAAATATGCCAATAATAATTTTTCCAGAGCGTTCCTCTTTTCAGGATCTAAGTGTTCTAATTTAAATAAACTCAAAAATTCGTGCTTCTCAAATTTTTCCTCCACGCCAACATCAATGGTGTTTTAAACTTTGCTTCCTTCACTTCAGCTCCATATAATTCTTTTTGAACTGTTAAGGTTTCCCCAGAATAATTCATCCAGCGGACTGGTATAGTGTTAAAATTGGCGCAATGCGTGGAAAGGAATGGGGACTATGTCGAAAAGTGAATAATGCATTACATATAGGACAAATGTGAGTATAAGATACAAAAAGAATTTTGAAAATCGGTTAACAAATAAAAAAGTTACAGTCATGGAGACCTTATTTATCAATCGCCCCTCATACTTCTGAATAAGGAGGAATAGTAACATTTCTTTTGCAACTCGGGAACCTCATCTATTTGTTCTTTAATAGCTATAACGCTGCAGGCGCTCTTCCCGTCTCGTCCCTTCTACCATATGCCTTTAAACGGAATTTTTTGAACCTCATCGTGCAAAATAGCATGGTAAAAATCGATAATGAACCCATATTTATGAAGCATATCCCTTCCTAAGATGGCATCATAAGTAACATCGCTTCTCCGGTGCCAAACATAGCAAGTATAATTATAATTTCGTTCACCAAAATTAATATCAAGCGAGCAAGAACCATCAGAATTAAAATTGTGCCCCATAACTCCCACTAATTGTATTTCAGGTCTCTTAACATCTTTTACAGTATAACCATTAGCTTTTAATATCCTTAAAGTGTTTGCATCTAATAAAGTTACTTTTGATCAGCTGTCAAGAAGAAATTTGATAGTAAATGGCCCAGTTTTCCCGGTCACAATTAGTTCTTTAGGTTCCGGATCTTGTTCATGGCGGGAGGCGTTTTGAACATTTTTTGACTGATCTGCCCGCTCCTGGCTCACAGAGGATTCGTTCTGCTAATTCCCCGATGCTCTAGCCCGTTCTTCCTGGGCCCTCATCTTGGTGCGACAGAAACGTTGAGTATGTCCTTCCTGATGGCAGAAAAAACAAACCATTCTCTTATGCCTGCTATTGTTGCACATATTTCTAGTATGCCCGGGACGATTACAGCCAAAACAAATAATATATGCTCGCATTGCATGTGCTGTATTTCCTCCACTAAAAGCTGATGAATTCTGCTGTTGGAAACTATCTCCTTGGGGTCTATGCCTATTTAGCTCTCTCGGGGGTGCTTGGGTGTTCGCTCGGTCAGGCTGCTGCTTATGCGCACTATTATTTATCTCTTCAAATTTTAATTTCAGTATACTTCTTCCACTCTCTGGCTAATGATCGCATTATTATCCAATTCGCTTTTATCCTCTGCCAATTCTGCGCCAGTTTTCCTTAACAAATTTAGCCCATGCTGCCGTGTCGCAAATCTTAATTCAATTTCCTCCTCTTCTGCATAACTAATTGTCTTTTCCAAATTCTCGGGTCTCCTAAAGAATACGGTTTTCTGTAAGCTCGGCTGTAGCCCTTCCAAAAATTTAGCCTTAATCTTTTTTTCCAATATTTGCTTCGCAAGAGCTCACTTTACTCAGCATCCTGACCTACCCCTTCTACCTGGATCATGATTTTCCTACCCAGTGCTTGGAGTTGTGTAGCAAAATCTCTCACACTTTCCCCTTTGTTTTCTCTGCATTCCGCAAATAATCACTCACTTTTACCCCTTGGCTCTTTGCCAAATCGCTCTATCATGCGGTTTTTAAATTCCTCATAATTTGCTACTCCTGCCATTGCTTGATCATGTCTACAATAGAATTGAGCGCTCCCAGCCAATTTAATTTTAGCTAAATTTAATTTATGCTCAGGTTCCCAACTGCAAAGAATGCCAATTTCATCTAATTTTTGAAGAAATAACCCAGGATCCGTAGATCCATCATTAAGACCAACCTCACTGGCCAACCCAAAAGATGCTTGAGCCATCTTCTTTCCTCGTTAAGATGGAGAGAAAAAATTTTCGCCACTTAAACAACCTTCCTAGGTCTTGAAAAATGAAAAGGGAACAAAATTCGAATTTCCCTCCGGCAAGGTCCAAATTTCATAATAATTCGAATACAGAAGGATCCTGTCGACTGCTGCCAAAAATGTAAGGGTCACGATGAAAAAATCTGGTCGGTGCCAGACTAATCCTGTTGTAACTGCACCAAAAATATAAAGTTCTTGGTTCGATATAGTCGTGCTGCGCCACTGCCGATTAGGCGGGAATTTTAAAGGATAAGCCAATTAGGGGATTAATCGTAATAAGGACCCCACATAGAGTTTCATCCGCAAAAGATTCGGCCTAAGGAGGCGATAGACAGACTCAAGCTTTTTAGGTTAAAATAGAAAATGAATTTATTCATGGGATTGAGTATATAAAGTAACAATGTTGAGCAACCTGTGACCATTCTACTATGTGACCATTTATATTACCAAAAATAAAAATGATAACTTTGCACCATAACTAAAGATTAAAATTTAAACTAAAAGGAATTTAGATGTTCTCTCTGCACAGGTAGCCCGTGACTGGACACTGGAGGCAACGGTTTTGCAGCCAGCCGGGTAACAAAGTCCCAGCAAATTACTGACGTTCGGTATTGGCCCGCGCAGAGGGCAAGATTCAGAAGGAAGCCGCTGGAGGTCTTGGTGGTGCAAAAGCCAAGAGAACTCTCCCTGATCAAGTTTCCTCCTCCGATCCGGGACGAACCCACGGGCCAATCAGAGCAATATCGATGACGTCAGAAACGAGAAATCCGAGAGGCCCAAACACCTGGTCAAGCTGCTGTCCCCCTCGCATCTGGATTCTTTGTTTAAGGTGCCAATCCTGCGTGCAACCACCTGCAAGAAATCTAGAAAGTTCTGAGATGGATGCCAAAGGGCAATAAGCTTGTCATCTAAGGTCCGAAATTATCGTGGGAAGGATGGAGCTTTCTATTCTTGGAGCACCCATCCTGCCAAACTTATTCGACTGACCTCTTTCCAATAGAGGCTGTGCAAAGTCAAAGCCATCGATCTGCCAAGGAGGGGAGGGGGCAAATGCTCCAACCTAGTGTAACACATGCTGAATTGCTCAAGAGAGAGGAAACGAGAATTAGTCACGACTCCAATCTCAGAGCAATAAACAAACTCAGCAACCAAATCCCTTCTCTCAAAAAAAGAGATTTATTTTAAAATATTCTAAAACTTCAAAAATAGGAAACTCATTTAGCCTGCTTTTAAATGCTAGATAAGTATAACAAGGCTCTCTCTCCAGCCTGTTTTGCCGTACATACATAACAAAGACGATAAACGAAGGTTGGGTCTCTCATTAAAGATTCATAGCATAAACAAGCCAATAAATCAAATAATTATAAAACGTGTAAACTCTATTCCTTTACATTTTGTCATTGAGTCAATTTTTAAGTGTATTCTGGGATGTAATCTTTAAAATATGACATTTTGTTTAAGTTGCAGTGGATGTTAGAATAGTGATTGTTTTTATAATTGTTAGAATACTAATGTGATCTTCTTGGGAGACTGCTTTATCTTGCAGCAGTTCAAAGATGGGGCATCGGTTACCCCTGTACATTTGTCGCTTGGTCAAATTGGAGGGTCCATGAATAAAACGGATAATAGCAATCTGATGAACAAATCAGAGGAGTATCAAACTTCAAGTAATGTTTACGATACATTGCTTGAAGTTCCCCAAAACATGCAGATGCTGAATACAATTTACTGAAAAGCATTTGCAAAACACCTGCCAAAGAAGTTCATGTCATTTGCTATGTGTATGAGACTCCAAGCATAAAGGACATTGAAAACGATCACCATTGTGTAATGTCATCCTCGGGCTAATATAAAAGTGTTGGGACCAGAACAGAAATCTTCAAAAAACCTCAGGATTCCTTGAAAAATAGTTCATTCAAGACATCCCTCCTTGCTTTCATTTCCAATGAATGCAAAAAGGGCAAGTACGTACATCTTCTGGGTGAAAAAGTGCCGATGTCAATACCGAAGAAACATGTTATTAATATAGCGTGCAAAACAATACTATGATTTGCATAGAGATTCTTGCCCCACTGTGTTGTCACAAAGAAGCAGACACACAAAAAGTGCTGTATGTCCAGTATATAGCATAACATAGCTCACAAAGGAATATCATTGTTCGAGCCAATGATACAGATATTCTTGTTTTGCTGATGTGTTATCAAAGGCACTTCCAGAACTGTAACATATGGGAGGATCATGGACTGTCTCAAACAAAATAAGATGGCTTATAGATATTACATGCAGAAGAACTTGGTGATGATTTGGCTATGGATCTACCTGGCTACTAGGTCATTCCATATCAAGTCATCCAGGCCATGTCACCCACCATGTCAGATTTTGAAAAAACTTTAAATTTTTAATCTTTCCATATTTTTCATGTAGGTCCTACAATAAGCTGCCTAAAAGCCTAAATGTATTATTTCTTGGTTTAAACAAAAATAATATGAAAACAAAATTTGTTTTAAACCATAACTTGCCCAATTACAAACTAAAAAAAGATAATAAATACAAAAAGTTTGAAAAAAGTTTTAAATGGATTTTATTTATTGAAGCAAGTAAAATGCCATGAGTTTTCTTTTTTTTAATGATACTATGCTTTTTGTAGATAGGATTAAAAAAAATTTACTTGATTATCACTCTGCCTTTCCAAGATATTGCGGTTTTTGTAAAATACCTTTTCTGTCCCAAAAATCACTTAAAAAATTACCAGTAATTTTTTATAGCCAAGTAAATACCGTAAATCCTCTACTATAATGCAACCCCTTGTATAATGCGACTCCACTTTTTCGGCCTAAAAATCCAGCAAAAATGCTATCCTCTTGTATTATGCGATCTCCTTTTTTCACTCCTTGCGAGAAATAAAATGTGCAAAAATATACAGGGAAAAAAAATCTTTATTTTTAAATAACCTGGATCTTAAAAATGTAGAAATGTAAAAATGCATTTAAGTGAACTTTCTTGTCTTTGTTCAAAATTGTATCAAGTTTAAATCCACCAAAATTCAATTCATTTTGGGACATTTGCCCCATTAAAACCATTGGAAGTTTATAGCCTTGCATTGATAGGGAAAGCTTTCCCACTCACACATCGACTTTATATCAATTTTCTTAATAAAAAAAAACAAGTAATCTTTATTCTGTTTAATATTTTCACTCCGTAAACTTTCTTGTAGGCTTTGGTTCGAGGCAGTTTGCAAGTACAATATAACGATCTTTGGCAGAAGTTAGTTTCATATTACGGTAGCTGTTGACGATGAGAAATTCGAATAAAAAGTGAATTAATTTATTGTATAATGAACTGGAAGTGTCAATGCAATGTAATTAATGTAAAATACACGATAAATTCGTGTGAATATCATCAGCACAGAAGGGAACTTCGTCGAGCCAGTTTGGATTTTTATAGGCCTACATTTCTCACTCACACATCAACCCCCCAAAAAAAACAAAGAACAGAATATTTCTTAATGGAAAATCAAGTAAACTTTATTCAGTTTTAACATTTTTCATAACTTGACTGCATAAGCTTTCTAGTAGGCTTTGATACTTCGAAGCAGTTTGGAAGTAGGCCTATTTGAAAGTAGTGATCTTTGGGAGAAGCTATTTTCGATGTTGGTGACAAGAAATTCAAATAAAAAGTGAAATAATTTATTGTATACTGTGCACTGAGTTAGCAAAACTCATGGGATAGCAAGCGCATTGATTGATGGGCATGGCTCATGAATTCACAGGGGTAACGAATTCTGGGAATGGACCATTAGACGTTGTGGGAAGAGCTTGGATAAGTGATTAATCAGAAATGGCACATCGTCGCGAGTTGACGTCTTTTGAACGGGGTATGATAGTAGGTGCCCGACGCATGGGATGTTCCATTTCGGCAGTGGTGCAGGAATTTGGCTTTCCCCGCTCAACTGTCTCCAGGGTGTATCGGAATGGCTGGATGAAGGCATCACAGTCCACAACAGGCACCCTACCGGGCATCCAGCTGCCCTGAATGATCGTGACCGGCGACACCTGGGACGAATGATTCAGAGAGACAGGAGCGCAACAGTGCAGCAAATCACAGACCAGTTCAATACTAGCCGCACTAGAAACGTATCTCGGTGGACAATCCGTCGGAATCTGCATGCCCTCGGGTTTGGCAGCCATCGCTCTACACGGGTGCCAATGCTTACCCAGCGTCATCGGAAACTCCGGCGTGCATTTGCCACCAACCATCTTGGCTGGACTCTGCAACAGTGGCGTAACGTCATTGGTCAGATGAGTCACGATATCAACTGCACCACGCTGATGTGGCGCAGACCTCACGAAACGATGGATCCCGAATGCCAACAGGTGGTGGTGCAGGGTGGTGGGGCGTCAGTGATGGTCTGGGGTGCATTTTCCTGGTTTGGAATGGGCCCTCTGGTTATCCTGGACCAAACATTGAATGGTCCACGGTATCATCAACTCATCGGAGACCGTCTGTACCCGTTTTTGACATTTCAACACCTTGACAACGTAGCAGTCTTTCAAGATGACAATGCTCCACCACATCGCTCCAATGTCGTCCGCGAATGGTTCGAGGAGCATGCAGGAGAGGTCCAACGACAGAGCTGGCCAGCCCGGAGCCCTGACATGAATCCCACCGAGCATATCTGGGATGCTGTTGAAGCCAGGTTCCGGGCACTGGATCATCCGCCCACGAACGGGCAGCAACTATCTTCGGCTCTGCAGACTATCTGGTGTCAACTGCCTCCAGAAGTGTACCAGGAACGTGCAGACTCACTACCATGCCGTATTGCTGCACTCCACAGGGCCACAGGTGGCCCAACCAGATATTAAGTAACTATTTCATGAGTTTTGCTAACTCTGTGTATATGCTGTATAATCAATCTATAACACAGGGTATATTTGTTGAGAATTTCATCAGGACAGTACTTTGAAGCAGTTTGGAAGCAGAGACCATCAATATTGATGGTCTCTGTTTGTAAGTAGCTATCTTTGGGAGGACTTATTTTCGATGTTGGCGACGAGAAATTCGAATAAAAATTGAATTAATTT
Source organism: Rhysida immarginata (assembly GCA_023313115.1). Taxonomy (NCBI): domain Eukaryota; kingdom Metazoa; phylum Arthropoda; class Chilopoda; order Scolopendromorpha; family Scolopendridae; genus Rhysida; species Rhysida immarginata. The sequence continues at coordinate 597,001 of JAHWFO010026985.1, forward strand.
ATTGTATAATGAACTGGGCACTGAATATGCAATGTAATTAATGTATAAAACATGGAAAATTCGTGTGAATGTGATCAGCACAGAAAGCAACTTCGTCGAGGCAGTTTGGAAGTTTATAGCCCTACATTGATAGGGAAAGCTTTCTCATTCGCACATCGACAAAAAAAACACAACAGTACATCAATTTTCTTAATAAAAAACATGTAATCTTTATTCAGTTTAACATTTTTCATAACTTGACTGCATAAGCTTTCTTGTAGGCTTTGGTTCGAGGTTTTGAAGTAGGCCTATTTGGAAGTAGCGATCTTTGGGAGGAGTTATTTTTGTATTAAATGTTGGCGACGAGAAATTCAAATGAAAAATGAATTAATTCACTGTATAATGAACTGGGCACTGTATAAGCAATAAAATTAATGTATATCATATGGTAATTTCATCAGTATAAAATCCCCTCCAGACAAAACCTCCTCCGGCAGCAGTCGTCGTTGGAGGGCTGATATTTATCCCCTTGTATAATACGACCCAGCAAATTTAGGTGCTCTTTTAGGCCGAAAAATTCGCATTATAGTAGAGAATTTACGGTAAATGTGAAGGGTTTATTTATTTTTTTCTGAAATCAGCATAGTTTTCTTAGTAATATTGCAAACTTCCATTGCATTTGCACTATAAATGACAAAGATGGAATTTTTTTCATTGAAAGTACAAGCTCGTCCCAAGTTCTCGGAATATGTAAAAACGCTTATTTTGTCCAAACTTTAACTGTCTATAAACAAAAAAAAGAGTTGAGGTAAGCAGGTAAAATTTTGTAAGGCTCCTTTGTAAGGTAAGTGACGTAGCTGACTCCAAATACGGAGCATTTACCTAGCCTTACACATGTAAGGGTTGGGCCACTAGGTGTCTACCTGACTTACCTTAATGCCACACCAGAGGAGCATGTGGCAGCTCTAACTTATGAAATGTGAAATAGTTTTCGACCGCACAATCCCCTGTCTTTACTCTAATAGCACTTCCCATACAAAACTGTTGCAGTTTCCTGCTCAGGCCGTGCCAGAAAGAAAGTGTTTGAGGGACCAAAATTAATTGCTAACTAATTTATTAGGTATATCAATATATTGATTATGCTAGGCCACGGGACAGAATGCATACCTGCATCGCCGGTGAGTTGTCTAGCTGGCAGCTCCAGGCTGATGCTCTCATCATGGAAGGGGGGGGGTCCCGATGAGCTGAGGTGAGGCCATAGGTTCCCTCTCATGCCCGTGGTGGCTGGTCAGTACAGGAGGCGCTGTGTGGGCGTGTAGCGGATATCAGTTCAGGTGGACTCATCTGGAATGGAGGATACAGGAGAGATTGTTGTTCGTCCAAAGCTCACGACGAAATCTGTCTCCACATAGAGAGGAGGTCTTCAGAGAGATGTTGTCTCTGCCAGAGCACTCGACGAACTCCCTGACTCCAAAAAACTGGGCAGCCAAGGCGAGACACAGCAACGAACCCAGGACCGGAAATGACGTTTCACAACGTCAGAGTTCTGGAATGCCTCGGTAACCCGGTGAGGACTGGACACATGCTCAGATGCTCCACTTCCCACGAGTTTCGCGTCTCAGTGGCACCCAAGAGCACATTAGATTTGGGAAGGGCGACTACCCACTACAACGTGGCCTATTGAACGCTGCTTAAACTCGGAAAGGAGATCCGCACATCCTCTATCCACCCCCGGGTCCAGAGCCCAAACAACCCCAATCCAATGGCTTCAAATGCTGTCATCTCCCCCGTCTCCTCACGAAAATTCATCACCGTAGAGGGGGCTTGTCGAAGGACACCCCCACACTCTGAAAACACGACCTTATATGGTCATTTCGAGTCCCAAACGGGAACTTAACCCATCTGCTCTAAATATCCATTCTTATAATAAAATTCAATAAAAATGTGATCTTACAACGCCTCCCGACTGACTTAGAATGGCTTCCCCATGAAAACCATTCTTGCTGCGGTCTTCTTCCGGTCTTACTTCTTGTTGGTCCACATCGACGTGGCGCTGCAGATGATACATCTGTCCCTTGGGCCATTGCATGTCAAAAAATATCAAAAATGTCAAAATATCAAAATGACACAAGATTACATGATAATACACAATAACCTGAAGGAAAATATGGGACTCGTAGTCCTTTAATCCTCAGGAATCATTAAAAAGAGAAATGAAATCACTAAAATATATATTTGGAATTCAGTAAAAATTGTCAGAGTTCACTTAAAGTTTCTTTTTCAATATTCAAAGTTCATATAAACACCATATCACTTTTTAGTGTCTTTTAGTCCTTTAACAGTATTATATTTATATAATATTTCAGAACAATTCTATCCCTGTCCCCTTAATTTTGAACAAATATTTTTCTATAATTCTTTAAGTAGACACGAGATCCTTATAAGTTTTGTTTTTTTACGGTAAACTATTTTTATTATATCGTAAGAATTAGTTAAGACAAGGTTTGAAAAATATTGAGAAGGTAGTCTTGTTGTTCCTACATTCAAATGGCTATTTCTTTGGATAAAGGTAATATCTTTATTGTGGAAATAAATAATTATTAAAGTTAAAATATGACTTAATTTTACGAGTGTAGTAGTTTTGAAAAGCCTATTGTTGAGAGCTTAGCGATTTCCTCAACAATATCTTTCTTTTAATGTTATGCGCATGAACAAACTTAAAAGGATTTAAATGAAAAGGAGAAAAATCTTTAAATTTCCTCGAGGACGAACGCCGATGCGTGCTGGGCCCGTGCACAAGACGACCCTTTGTTTAAAAATTTTGGTGTTGAACAATTTTTTAGTTTTTCAGTCAGAACTGAATATCTTCGGATGCCGCTTGGACCAGAAACATCTTCGGACGCCACAAGCAGTTTGATGGAGTCATCGAGCTCATGGAAGATGTTAGAGCCCAATGCAGTACTCAACACTCAATAGAGATGTTAAGATTTTAGGCCTATGAAGGACTATTTAGAAGCTGTACAGTCGCTCAACTTGTCAATGGACATTACATCAATGAGCTTCACAGTAGTCATATTTCTTCGATGATACGTCTACTTCATTTAGATCGGCAAAATCGACGTTGAAAACCCAGAAGGAATTGAGTTTCGTTACCATGATGTTAACCCGTCTGGACGTTTTTACAAATGGAGATTGCCTGTAACCGAAAGAAATGGAGGCCAAGCTTAACGTCATCTACCTCATGCAGAAAGTATTTCATGAAGTAACGACTATCGCCGGGCACTTTGATCTTACAAGGCGCAGAATTACTAGTTTTAAGTTTTAGTATTAGCGTGACTACTAACACTATTAGTTTCCCTTTGAGTAGACCTTTATCTTGTTTCCACCCTTTTCTGTTTTCTCCTTCCCCGTTAATACTATGCTTGTGCCTAGTTTTCTTCTCGTTTCTAGTCTTGTTTCCGGAATCGTAATTCAAATAGTCATTTCTGATTACAGTATGCAACAACGCAGTTCTACCCAGCTTTCTGCAAGGCTTCGTTTTTGGATCCTGTGGGAATTGCCGCATCTTATTAGGTGTTACAGCTTTCTACCACAGCGTAGCGTTTAAATCGTCCTGACGGCAAGAAAAATACGAAACAACATTGAACCTACTGGTCCGGCTCTGCGGGTTTAATTTACAGTCTAGTTTTGTGCTAGTTTTCTATTTATAAAAAAAGGAATTTTATTGTGTTTTACTTTCTCATTAGGACCCATTTCCAAAACTCTATTTTTATCTTTCCTTGGAGCAGACAACCCTTCCAAGACTGTACAGAACTCTGAGGCGTGAAGAAACGACTTCTGCGTCCAAGCTAATCAACTTCGTAGTGGCGTCGGATGGAAATTTCTCTTGTCTTCCTAGAACACGTTCACGACCACAATTGGGAGGAAGAGATTACGTATTAATCATAAATAATAATAAAAGAAAAAAATGTCGCCAGTCTGATTTATGGTTAAAAAAAACGTATTAAATGTTTATCGTAATTACATTAATTTTGAGATTTATTTAAAGAAAAAAAAGAAAAGAAAATTAATATTTCTATTTTTGTTAATTCTTAATCCTCACCATGAGTTTATCAATTTTCTCTTGTGTAAATTTCCTACAAGATATTGCCTGTATTCCTTAGAGATGGCTATGAATAAGATCAAAGCTAATTAGATTAAACTTACAATGTTTGAGTAAGTTATCTTTTTGGAATAACAATAAATAATATTTTTAGGAGTTGCGACTTGGTGTTTTATTGGTTACGAAACAAGTAAATGTTCCCATTTTCCTTAATATTGGCTCTTAAAGCTACTTGAATTTTCTGACAATTGTGGAGGTTTATTTGTAGCGACTTTGCCTAAATGGGGGACATTACAATACACACACATATATAAGCACATATTTTTTTTTTCACAGCTCGCTTTATTAGCACGAAAAAAATTTATTTTATTGCTACTTATCGCAATTATAAAAAAAATTAATGTCCTCTTATTAAGTCACTGTCGGAGTGTTCTCTTGTCTCACTTAGTATAATTAGAAACAGTATCTAATGTTCAGAGATCGTGAATTCACTACTAGTTTATACCATGTAGAAGTAACCAATGTTTTTCAGTTATTTAATTGCATCTTGTTGCACTTACACACACAAACACATACACACATGTTGACTGTCTCTCCTCCAAGTTTATTCAGTTCGGTACATGTGGTGGTGATGACGTAATAGTTGGTTCTCTGGCAGACGTCCTTCGAAGGTCAGTGCGACGACGAGGGTAGGCTGCCTGGTGTCTCCCCGAAGTGACTCATCATACTGCTGAGGCGACGGTGGGACAGGTTCTATAAAATAAAAATGCATTCATGTCCCCCCATGGCCAGCATAAACACCCAAATAAAAAGCTTAACATTAAACCATAAACCATTCAATAGTGATCACGACTGATAAAAATATAGGTAGCTGAACAATTTACATACAGCATCCAATCACCAACAAGATTCAAAACCCAAATCTAACCTCCATTTTACACCTCTGTGAGGGATCCATACAACTGGTATGTCAACCTTGTATCATCCTCTTCATTTTCTTTATTATCATTGTTATTGTTCTTATAATTATTAGAAAACAACAATAACTTTGTTCAGTCCTCAATATTAAACATGGCAACAACAAAATTTTATCAAATAAATCTCTCAGAGAGAAAGAATGTATCCAACAACAATTCTCTACATCCATCAAAAAAAGATATATGTATATATTGTCCCCCTCCCCCTTTTTTTTGTATTCCTTAAAGAAACAAGACAAAGAAATTCACACACATATTCGATGTTGAATTAAATAAATAGGAAATATTCGAGATATTAGTACAAAATAATATTCTTCCCAAATAAACAATGTGGCTTCCTAATTTCACCACCTGGGGCGCTGCACGCGTCAACATTCCTTTGTAGCACTGGGTAACTGATTTAATCCTTTCACCATGCCGTTATGAAGCAAGAGGCATTGCTAGCTGTATGCACATGGAAAATGATTATAAGGTAAGAAAATCTTAAATTCATTTATCCCACTACTTCTTTAAATAATTTTCTTTACTGAAATAATATCTTTAGAATGTAATAATTCGCGATTAGCATAGATTAAACGTCGATGTCTTGATGAAAATGTAATTATGTAAATTTCACTTAGGCTTTCTTCTACGGAAGGCGTATTTTTCTCCCGCATGCCTAGAAATAATTTCTTTAAGTTCCCTTTATGGCTAGTACATGAAATGATAGTGAAACACTAAAGTAAAACGTGTTCTACTACAAATGCTCTTAAATGGAAAACCTGGAAAGTCCTGGAAAATCGAAAAAAAAATTCCAGGCCTAGAAAAGTTTTGGAAAAGTCATGGAATTTTATGTTTGATCAAAAGTACGAACCCTGTATAGTTTCGTTCAAAAAACGTAGTTTCATAATGAAAAATAATTCAAAAAATGTAGTTCCACATCAATATAACAAGTCACATTGCCCTCCTCCAACCATCTCCGTGGGCCGTGGTTTTTCGATGATGTGAGGTTCGATGATGTGTGTGTTCGATGATGTGAGGTTCGATGAAGTGGGCTGTACCGGTTCTACGAGTATTTCCTTAATATTTGAATTAATATCATCGAGAATCTTATCTCCCTTTAAGCAAAAAGTGACTAATAAAACTTTGCAGGCATAAAGACAATAGATTAAGTTTGAAAGCCTTTAATAACGAATTCTTTCTTAGCATGGCTACGATCTGTATTTGCAGCCTTAATAGTTGATCCCAGTATGTGATAGATAAACCATGATCTTTAGTTTCAGACTAAAATATTTGTCAAAGTACTTTAGTTTCAGACTGAATGATGCTTTTTCCTGTTGAAATTTTTTGCCTCAACAAGTGCACATTTTAGCGTTCATTCTGGAAGAATAGTTTGTTAGCTAACTATAACACTTCCTATTATTAAGTACATTATAAGATACCTAAGTGTTTTTGGATTAATAACCTCTGATTTTTCTGCATAACTCGGTCATAATCCCTGGAATAAGGATTAAGGATGTAATTCCATTAATATACCTTTAACTTGCTTAAAGGTGGGTTTACACGTGAGAGCAACTCGCAGCCGGAGCTCTCGAGAGTTACTCTCAGAGCCCTTTACACGGGAGAGTGAAATTCACACGAGTTCACTCTCGGAGAGCAATTCTCAATGGCAACTCTCGAGAGTCCGCTTCAGACCGTTTACACGCATGCTGTCAGTCAGTTCTGAGAGTGATTTTAAGCTGATAAAATGTCATCAACACAAAAAAGAGAAATAGCAGCGGCGTTATTAATTTTGCGCTTATCAAGAAAAAAACTATCCGAAAACAAAAAAGTGGGTCAAGTCATGGATACAAAGGAGGAATCATTTAGGCACGTACCACACTTTAGCACGCAAATTGGAACTTGAAGATGCCCAGCAATTTAGGAATTTTTGTAGATTTTCAAGTGTTGAAGTTGAATTGTTGGTAGATTAGTGGGGCCCATCATTTTTAAAAAAGACACTTTAGTTGGATTGCTTGTAATGAAGGAATGATAAAACTTAATGCCGAAAAATAGGGCCATTTTTTAATATCTTCAGTCCCGCTACCGCTCTTTTTATTTTTCATTTTTTTTTAATCTCCTGAGAAACCTGTATTTAAAATGAAAACGATTTTTAAAAAAGATTGATAATGTATGTCGGTATTGATCATGTTGTATTGTTTATTGAAAATGTAAACTTATTTGTGAAATAAACTTTACCTGATTTCTTAGTTGTATAGTTTCCTATTAATTTCAGAGGCCGGACAATTAAAGTCTGAAGCTAATTTCTCTATCACGAGATTTTTTTAAACTCTATTTTTAAAATCCAGGTTCTGGATATCCCAAAGGATTGGATGCAATTCATATGCATCAATCAGCTTACAAACATCCTCGTGGGTCCATTTTTTATTGGATTTAGCCATCCCAGCAAACTACTCTCAGAATTTACTCTCAGAAAATTCAAATTTTTTTGAAATATTTGAGAGTGCTATCTGAGAGCGTGGGGAAACCGTTTACACTCGCGAGGATGATACAACACTGCACCTCTCGGAGAGCTTCCCCTCAGAACTCTCAGAAGCCTTTACACTTGCGAGTTTTACTCTCGAGAGTATATCTGCCACTCTCGAGAGTAAAAACTCTCACGTGTAAACCCACCTTTACACTAGCAACTGTCCCATAAATTATCATTTACATACTTGGAACAATGAATTGGACTGTCATAATTATATCAGTAATAATTCAGATAAATAATTTGTTAGGATATTTGAAAAACAGTTAACTTTCCTTCCAAGTTTTAGTGTTTAAGTTATTTACTGACTCCCATATTCGAAGATACTGTCTATCAGAACAAAGCTGCTGCATTAAAGTAATAGAAATCTGTCTACCTTAACATGTAATGTAGATTATTAATGTAATTCAAGAACCCAATCATCAGAAATGATTTCATAAGAATGTGATACTTGTCACCTAGTAATGTGGCATCTTTGTACTAAGGATCTTATAGTCCTAAATTAAAAGTTTACCATATACACAATACTATGTTAAATCTGAATGCCAGACTGAAGGTAATGTGGTATTTTCTCTAAATTTTATAGGAATCAAGGCTACTAAGTGCCCGGATTCTTCCAGCTGGCTCCTCATCCTTCCAAGAGAGGGGGGGGGGGAGTTCACCAAAATGCATAACGAGTGACGCCCTTATCTCCCCATGTTGGCTATATTAATAAATTATCACCAAAGGAACAATAGTTCCAATCACATATTGTTATCTGTTTGCCACAAAATGTCACCCACAATTTCAAACTTTTGTCAACGTGCATCATGGAACACCCATCAAACCATTGATCAAAATCTTTCAATAAAACAACTGATATACTGCATCTAATCCCATCTTAAAAACAGTGCAACTAACGTTCGTATACAAGGTGGAATTAGGTTGTTGACCCTTTTGTTATCTATCAATTATAACCTTAGTTATTTCTCACCACTTATGATATATAAGCTGCAATCCTTATGAAATATAGCAATTACAATACTTTATTTATGCCATCACAATTTTCCCTGAGGTTTATTTTCAGTCCTCAGTATTTATCTTCTCACATAAAACGATTGAAGCCTACCAAACAAAACAGAATAACGTTATTTTAACACAATAAATAAGACGATCAACAGTTCAACACTGACTTCTAGTGAGTCCCAATTGACTGACCACCATTTTGATTATTATTTATTTATTTTATTTTATTGTGTTTTATTTATGAAATGTAAACAAAACTCTAGTTTAGTAAATAATCTATAGTATGTAAAAACAAAATAACAGCTCATGGTTTCATATAAGAGTCTACCATTTCACTTCGGATATAAGAGCTTACTATAATTGGTAAGATGAGTCATCATATATATAACCAAACGCGATTTAGATGATATTACTCAAATGGTTACAATAGAATTATGCTTTGTGTTCTAAAACAATGTATTAGTCTGATGCAATCACTTAGATATAACTGTATTACCTCCTTATTAGCATTACAGTATTAATCAATTAATCACTATTAGTATTGTTTTTTATCCTTGTCATTTATTTAAGGTCTTTCTTTCTTGATCAAGTATCTGCAGACATTTGGGCTAATCTTAATATTAATAGCTAGTAATTCATAGTTTATAAGCCATTTCCTAGTGTAATAAGTGTCAAAAGTTAGCTCTATATTTAGCAAAGTCTCTATTAACAAAGAGGGGGGGGGGGTTGAATCATAACTTATGAAATATGACTGCTTATGCAAAATCTGCTAGTTTATTTTCTTATTTCTCAACATAATTCCTCATGTTATTGATGCATTTGTCTTATCGACATAATAGTCTTTCGATACCTTCTCGTTAGAAAACTGGGCTTTGCTTCGCACTCTCCTGAAACACTCAGTCAACAGTATGGTGTCTCTACCATTGCAAGAGATTCGATAGCTTGCTTATGCAAGTAAATAAAAGTTTTATTAACCTTATAAGATCAATCAGCCATTCCAAATGCTGAATCTCTATGATCCTACCGACTGAACCCTAAAATAAAGACTATCATAGCGATGTTGAGACCCATTAAAAAAGTGCACCCATTAAATTTAAGTCTAATTTGCTGCCAAGTTGTATGCTGTGGCTGACGGGGGACTGAATACTTCCCTCTCTTATAACATTGACAGAGCTTCGAGGCTCTTGTTCCATGGTTTCCGACGTTGAGTCTGCTGGGTCATGTCGTCTTATTTCTTCCATAGTTCGGCAATCTTGTACAAATGATAACACCCATGGAATAGAACGTGTTTGTGTTTGACTCCTCAGAAGATATGGGGAAGGATTTACAGGTGCTGGTGACGGTGGAATCGGCCCTGTCTGTCCTTACTCTTCTCATGGAACCCAGTATTCTTCCTCAGGGTATAGAGCAGGGGTCACTGACCCTTTCTTAGATGCTCTATCCTCCATTGACTGCCTCAGCGGCTTGTGCCTTCCCATTGGGGGGGTCTCCTACCTTTGGCTTAACGCGATTTCCGTGTACAAGCTTCTTCTTCCCACTCTCCAAGTGTTTTATGATAAAATTCATGGGTGAAAGTTGTCCCACAATTTCATATGGGCCATCAAATGAAGTGTGCAATTTCTTAGATAGCCCTCGCTTTATCTGAGGTATGGCTAGATAGACCAAATTGTTAATTTGGAATTGATATGGCCTATGTCTCTGATCATGGAACCTTTTACGATTGGCAGATTGTTCTGCTTTTCATCTCTCGGATGTGTCAAAGGCATTTCGTAACCGTGCTTCTATTTCGGTGCTGTAGTTGTCAGCAATGTCTTAATACGTCTTCTTTGGGACGGTGAGGACATCGAACGGAAGTATGGGGTTGCGACGAAAGAATGATATGAAGGGCCTCTCACCTACGGAAGAGTGAGGTATGGAATTATAGGTGAATGTCGAATACGTCACCCATTCATCCCAATTTTGTTGGCTTGCATCCACGTAATGTCACAAAGTATTCGTCATAGTTCGATTAAATCTTTCGACCAAGCCATTTCCAGAAGGGTGGAATGCCGTTGTGAATAGCTCTTTATCCCTAGCTTATGGCATATCTCCTTCATGAGTTCTGAAGTGAAGTTTGCACCTCGGTCACTCAAGAGCTGAATGGGGATGGAATAACAATTGAATATTGAGTTAACAAGTGCTTTTGCTGGTCAGGAAGAGGCAGAGCCTCTGCAAAACGGGAATAATGGTCTAGGACCACGAAAATATATTTATTTCCGGAATAAGTTGTAACCAGAGGACCAAAATACCGATTCCGACTCTGTAGAATGGGTGTTTCGCTGCCGGAAATTCCATTAGCGGCTGTTCTCTGAGTTTTTCAGGTGGGGTCCTGCGCTGGCAACTGTTGCATTGCGCACAATAATTTTGTATATCCTGTCTCATTTGGGGCCAGAAAAACAATTTGTTTAATTTTTTCCACATACGTTTAGTTTTAAGGTGTCCACTTCTTGGGAGGTCATGAAAGGTAAACTATATGTGTTTGACAAGACTGCGGGGGATGACTAACTGCTCCCAAGTTTCTCGAGCATTCTTAGATTTTTTAATGTGATAAAGTAACCCATCATTATCAAAAAAGAAACTGTCTATCTTATCTGGCCAGTAAGAAGAAGGTGGGGGGTCTTTCTTATCCCTCAAACATTCTATTGACCCTTTCGAGGAAAGCTCTATGCAGGTGGCGGCAGCGACATCCGTTGGCCTCTGGAGCCCAGCCACACTTCCGGCATCGCCGTTTTTCTATGCTAAACAATACTGTGTAGTGTTGTGTTGTATCAAATAGATTTAATATATTTTTAAATGAATTTAATACAATTTTACCCCCTCAGTATAGAAATACGGAAGAATAAATATTTTTAGTATTACTGTATTTATTTTAGTTTAATTACAGTGTAATTAATTATTACACGATGGTTAAGTGTTACTCGTGTTAGCTTTATTTTATTTGTTTATGTTACAAGTTTGTTTTCTGTAATTCAATTAAAATAATAAAAATTTTACGGTAAATTGACTAAAATAAGATAAATAATCGGAAGACATATTTAAAACCCGTAAGATATGACGAACCGAAATAAGAGGTTGTATGTGGATATTGACAATGAAATAACGACAAACTAACTCTTTAACCACAACAATTTTATAAAACAAAAGAAAATACAAAAGGAAAAAATAAATACATGACCTGTAAACGTTTTTCGATAGCGACGCTATCATAATCAGCAGAAGGCACGGAGCAACACGATGAGAGATCCCAGGTGAAAC
>JAHWFO010026986.1:7424-17762 GCA_023313115.1 Rhysida immarginata
ATTATTATTATTATTATTATTATTATTATTATTATTATTATTATTATTATTGTTTTTATTTTCCTCAAAGGTTTTTAAAAACATTACAGTCAATTGCAAGTTTTGAATACCTTTAAGTAGTTGCTGCCTGAAATCATTTTCCAAATGAGTTTCAAAATACAAAAAAATAAAATGTATAAATTTCAATCGTCCAATGCCTCTTATTTTTATCATTCTTATTCTTTTTCAAATTTTTAAAAGCACATCCCAAAGGCAAGTACTGAATGCAATAAATTCGTATTCTGGCTCAAATTATTTCACAAATAACTTTAAATTTCAAATTCATAAAGCTTTTTATTTTATTTTTAGCAATATTTTTAAAAAAAATACCCACTCCCAAAATACAAGTATAAATTACAATAAATTCGGTTTTGAGGTCAAATTATTTCAAATAAGTGTAAATATTAATGTTTATTAATCAATGACGCATTTCCTGAGTACTCTGATTACAGAACGCGATACTCATTCTATTCAGGGGCAGATTTAGGCTTATTGAGGCCCTAAGCTATATGAAGCCCCTACCATGTTAAACTAAGATTGTGAGGCCCTACAGAAGAGGGCTGAGGTCCTACAGAAGGCCTACAGAGTGTGAGCCCCTAAGCCATGCCTTATTTGACTTTTACGTAAATCCGCCCCTGATTCTATTTTGTCAGGATTTTCAGATCTTAATCGCAGATATGCGTGTGTTTGGCTGATGTTTCTGTGTTCAAGTGGGGTTCTGGACATTTACCCCATGGTCACTTACCCCAGTGACATAACTGAAAAGTGGACACTTACCCCACAATGTTTATTGCCAGATCAGAGCCACTCATTTAATATTCTAGTTTTAAATTTGTACTGATTGGTCAGTGTAAATTTTGATAGAAGTGCAAACACTATATAAAGTCTAAACAGATGAACTGGAGTCAGTTCATAATATAAACTCAATACATTTCATTACAAGCCTTACAATTCATCACCTACAATCTAGTCCAGTCTAGATCAGTCTGCAATCTATCGAACGAAAGTACTATCAAGGTAAGATACCTATATTATTTTCTATCTTTTTAATATTTTTTATTTTATTGTATTTTTGTCATTTGTTATTTTTGTAAAAGCATACTTGTTTCCCTTCTGGTGTACCATGGAGATCATCAAGTACACTAAAGGAGGAGTCAAACTCCGTGTCGTCGGATATATGTATATGAAGAAAATTTCTTCAAAAGCCAAAATACGTTGGGAGTATAGTCAGAGATGGGGACTGGACTGCAGCGGTAAAGCATATACAGATTTGGAAATTACATGTTTGCTTAAAGTGACAGAACATTCTCATGACCCTAACCCTCACAAGATAGAGGCAGCTTAGGTAAAGAAGGGTGATAAAAACACCATAAAAACAGCTGCTTCAACCAGCAGGTCGAGGCCTCAGGAAATAATTGCAGATGCTATATGTGAGCAGCCAGTTGAAGTGCGTTGTGCCATTGGACAAATGGATAGTCTAAAGCACAATCGTTCTAAAGAGCTGGAATCGTTCTTTCAACCATTTGGTGGGGCATGCCCATCCGACCATTTGAAAGGCAATTAAAAACATCTGAAAAGACCAAAGTTTAGTAGAGGCTGCTCTTTTCAAGGAAGCTCGCGGACAGCCTCTACAGAAGAAAATAAAACATTCCACGAGGGACCAACAGGAACGGCTTAAGACCCTGTGCAGAGATTTTCAGAAGAGGAAGACGTTGCCAGAGTTTTTAAAAGGGCATGCAATTAGACTGAATTGAATTCCAAATATTTGTGTTATTATTTTCGAGTTTTTTTTATACTCTAGTATTATTATTTTTAATATTTTACTTAATAAAAGTTTAAGTTGTCAAACGTTGTTTTGTTATGGTTTCTTAACATTCGCCATTTATATTACTTAAGAAAATTTCCGATACCTATTTTCAGTACAAATTTAAAACTAGAATATTAAATGAATGGCTGTGATCTGGCGATAAATATTATGGGGCAAGTGTCCACTTTTCAGTTAAGGCTCTGGGGGAAATGTCACTGGGGTAAATATCACTGGGGTAAGTGTCCGGTGGGGTAAATGACCGTGGGGTATATGTCCTACACCCGTTCAAGTGAATTTAGTCTTAAATTCTTTGTTATATCAACATGTTTTTTCTTTGAGATGTTTAAACTCAGTCACCATTGTTCTTTTACTTTGAAAGTTTTACACTTGTAAAGTCGGCCATTTTTCCTTTAATGAGTGAATTTTCACCTGCATTTGGCTGTTAATTTCTCAACTGCAGCTTTCTATAATATTCTTCTTTTTTCTTACTTTACTTGAAAGAGTTTCTTTCAGTCTTTTGGTACTGCACGGATTTAATTTTGTGTTCGACTTCTTAATAAATAAATAAATAAATAAATAAATAAATAAATAATTAAAATTCACTTCAAAATACTTACTCTTGACATTGGTTAACATTTTATAATTCTCGATTTGTACAGCGAGTGGTTGAAAACACAGACTGTGTAAATTTTTTTTTCAAAAATGCAGTACTATAAGGGCACAATTCACGATTTGAACATTACACTAAAACGATTTTGTGTTACACAGCCAGTGATTTGGAAAATATTTGCTTTACTGAATACAATTCCATTTCGTTTAAGGAGTTGACTAAAATTTTCTGTACCTGATGCTGTGCAAAGGTTTTTCCTTCTTTGAAGTTCTTTGAACTCTTACAAATTTCTTTTAACTATTGGCAATAGGTAGCGGTGCATGAGAGCTTAAATGACAACTAGACAACAAAAATCACCTATCAATTTTATTATTTTATAACATAAAGCACCATCAACTAACTCTAATTCGACTTGTAAAATTTTTACAACTTAAGTAGTTTTTTAAATATAATTTTTCAAACATCAGTTTTCAAAACTCATTTCTGTTTGAGCTTTGCCTCAATTCACCACTAGGTGTGAAGTCACGCAGGAGAATCGTCTGGCTATCTAACAGAATAACTCATCATCATTTTTTTTTCTAATTATTTTCTATCCTTAATCTTGGAAAATCCAAGTAAAAACATGAGATCCACTTACATTGAAATGTTCCTTGTTGCACTAGCGTTATTCGGGTGCAAATTTGCAACAAACTTGAATTTTAGTTTATTTTTCATTATCTGATTAGTATATGTGTTGTTTTCAAATGTTCAAGTAAAAAGGTGGCCTCTCATCTTGTTTCTCATTTTTTTATCTTTGTTTATATATTATACAACCTCTGACAATTAAGTTTAATGAATGACGTCACACCCTAATCTGTGCGAGCTTTACGCGAGTAACAATGCATGTGAATACAAGCCCAGTCATTGTTTAAGCAAGTTCAGACAGGTCACGTTTGTGCGTGCAATGGTTTAGCAGATGCTCGTTTCTTCAGTTGAAGGTGTAGCGTGAGGACCTCAACTCCCCGGACCTCAACCCCATTGAGCATTTGTGGGACCACTTCGATCGCCATGTCCGCAAGCTGGACCCTCCACCACGCACAGTGATGGAATTACGGGATGCACTGATCGCCAAATGGTCCCATATACCTGCAACCACCTTCCGAAGACTTATTGACTCTCTGCCACGCCGACTAGCTGCTGTGCTTGCTGCCAAAGGTGGATATTCCGGATACTAGCAGGTGGTTATATTAATGTATTCCAACCCAGTATATAACCTGAATTATATAAACTATACCTTTTCTTTACCACATATATAAACACATGCCTACATCGTTTAAGGGGGGGGGAAGAATACCGCGAATCGAATTTCTTGTAGTTAAAAATATAAAACATAAAAAAATTATATATAGCCTATCTTATTCCAATTCCTGAATAAACTGTCTGCATATTTCTGTTCATAATTTGTCTAAGATTTTTATCTGAGTATTCTTTTAACTTAAAATCAATAAAGAGCAGGTCATTTTTCGATGTCACTAATAAACAGCTCTATGTAAATTGACATTTTTATGAGAGATTTTAAAAAAAGGTGTGTACAGCAAAATTAGTCGGAAAAAATTCCCAGAAAAAATAACATGGCAGTACTTGTAGTGTGTATATATATATATACTAGAAGTGAACCCACCCGATTGTATAATCGGGAAATAACCCATTGTTAGATTTTTTCTTTGTGGTGACTAAGTCCACCGTCGCTGATTTTATATATACATATATATAAAGTTTTAATTTTAGTTCAGCACTTAAATCTTGTGGCCTTTCCATTTGTTTCAGTAACCCGAACAAAATTAAGGACTTCCTACCAAACCCAAAGGACAAAATCCCCACGTTACTCAAATCAGGAATCTACGAATTCAAATGTGCGCACTGTGACAAGGTTTATCGAGGTCAAACGGTGCGCAATATTAAAACCAGATATAAAGAACACTTGGCACATAGAAAATACGGAAGGAGTAATCACTCGGCAGTTGCTAAGCACTCCATCGACACTGGCCACGACTTCCCTATTAGTAATGTAAAAATGATATCTTCAATAAACAAGAAACACCTTCTGGACCCTTTTGAAAGCACTGCAATACATCGGATAGAAAAAAAATGGATTCTTAACTTAAGATATGGGCCCAATTAGCGATTCTTCATTAATTAAATGGCTGGCCAGAATAACCAACCAATCAACACGAAAAAACACTTGAGTCTTTCGCAGTTTGAACGGGATTGGTCAACGTTACTTATAAATACGCTTAGGCATTTCTATACAGGCAGTTCTCTCATCGATACCGACTAGAGGGGCTCCTGGACTGCTGAACGATGGTAGCAATCGCTTCCGAAAAGATCTTACAGGTTGTATTTTTCCTATTTGTTGTGGCGAAAGAGTTATTTATTTCTACTTACATTATAATTATCCACATAGGTTTCAATTTTTACTTAATCTTATTTCTTCATACTCAAAGCTTACATACAATTTGCACATGGCTGTCTGTAAACCGTCAGCTTTGATTTTTCGATTCAATTGCGTTTGCAGTTCCACTATAGCTCCCTGCTTCTTCAGACAGATGACTTGTGCTGTCCGAATACCTATCTCTTGACAGTGTCCTTGGAAAATTTCAACAAAGTCAAATTCTTTGCTTTGTTTAGGACTTTGCTACCCAGAGTCAATGCAATACAAAGATATTTATTTGCACACAGAGTGACAGCTCGAGCCCCTAAAGAACACCAGTTGCCTAAAACTCTATTTCACTCAGCTTAAATTTAACCTATAAAAAAATAATAAACGATCTTTACCCTAAAGTGTTTTTATTCTGAGGTTTAGCATACGATAAAGATGTGAAAACATGGACTTACTGGGCTTCAGCCTGAGGTGCAACGCACACACACACAACTATCCAGATTGTTTCGTCTAGAGCTATCTGAGGGCAGCATGCGAAATTTGTTATTCTGCAATTGATACTGAGGCACTACTAAATTGCACCTAGACATTCGAGCTATAATTTCAAGGTAGTGAATATTTCGCGTACGAATTCGAGCTTTATTCACTGTACAGGACATCATTTAAGTTCTAGTTTTAAAAATAAGTAAACATCACAAAAAAATATGAGGCCTTTTAAATCAAGGACCTTCATCAGGTAGAAATTTTTGAAAGTCTTCAAATGATTTTTTCATTAGTGAAAGTTTTGAATCAGTTGAAGACCATAGTAAAAGACCCCTCACTGGTCGCCATGTTACCAACCAGTCAATGGTTGAAAACCTATAGTCTGCGATCCGCCTGGTGTTCAACCATGGATCATCTGTTGGTCAGGGTTTAGGGGGGTGTCATCTGGGGTGACGGTTTAATCGGTGCTGGAGACCACGGGATGATCAGCGTGACGGAGATTTCACACCGGCTGTTGACCGGCGTATTTACGGGCTGCTGGAGTATTTTTTTTTAAATAATGTGTATCGAAATTCATAATTGAGACACTTCAGAGACGTGATAAGTTGAACAAGATCTTGAAAAGAACATTTGCGGAGAAATGCGTTTATGTATAGATCTATTTTATCCGAAGTACGTGAAACCAACTTTCATGTACGAAGTAGAGCAAATGCACTGCAATTTTTTGTTATAAAACGAGTAAAAATTGTAGAAACCTCCCGGTATAGTAGTCATCCTAATGGACTAAACACCCCTTGGTTCTCATGAAATCCTAGGTGTGTCAATCCCCAGGGATTGAGTTAACCGAAAACGGTCAAATTAATAAGTCTCACATCAGTAAACTTTTTCGGTTATTTTTCACACTTTAAATTCTTTATTAGTAGAATATACCAATGACCTAATCGTCTTTTGTAATGTTTAAACTTTAATTTTATAAACAACCAGTCTGCTATAACCCTTTTTGAAAAAAACTCAAATGTTAATGGCCTCATCCACAGTAATTAACATTTGTTTTCGTTCATGAAATTTTCACGTGACCTGTCCTGCAATCATACCACGACTGCTGAGGTGGCATGCAATAGTCACGCAGTTTCAATAACAGGGTAACATCTCACATGCTGCATCAGCTGGCTATAGAAGGAGTTGTCTGTACTCTTGTGTCTTCATCTCAACTTGAAGCCCAGTAAGTCCTTATTTACATGTTATAGGGTAATCAAATCATAGACACCGGGTATTCTGTAGGGTGTTCGCGCTGTCACTTTGTATGCAGAGAAAACACTTTGTGTTGGTTTGGCTCTGCATAACAGAGACCCAAACAAACCAGGGTTTTCGACTTTGTTGAAATTTTCCAAGTCCACTGTCAAGAGACCGAGAATCGGGTAGAACAGGGCAACTGCATGGAAAATTAATTTGTGGAAAAGTGTTTTCATTATTTTTATTGCCTATACATTTTTTTTTTGTGTAGCTCATTCTCCCACTCACAAGCTAGTACTCCTTTGTCCCGACACTGTTGGTGGGAAGGGGTTGAGCGAGTGAGAGGGAGAGAGCATCTGCCTATAAGTGGTCGCTATGGCAGCGGTCACCTCCCAGGGGAAACGAGGAGCAGTTCCAGGAACAGCAAGGAAAAGTGGACGACAATAAAAAGAAAGAGAGAGAGAGACGAGACTTCAGAGAGTATGGACGTACAGGGTAGTGAGCAATAAAAAAAAGAGAGAGAAGCGATATAGAGTGAGAGATGTCAGAGGGTATCCAAGCACAGTTTTGAATGCGAGACAACGTGTTGCATTTGGCTGAGCAAATCCATGGAAGCACGGACAATCGCATGCATCGCATCCACGGCTAAACATCGGACGATCGACAGACTGCAGGCGAGATTTCAGCGGACAATAGCTGGAGCAGATCGGCCAGCGTAAATCGGTTGGATAGGACTCACACCCACAGAAAACTGATGCAAAGGAGATGACAACGACGCCAAGCTGGGAGCGTGAAACCCGGTAGTAGGGAGTGAGAACATTGACTCGAGCATCAGATTTGCGTCCACTGGGAAAGGTTACAGTGTTCGGAGAGCGGAACCAAGCATATAGAACAAGTGTAAGGGGAGGATAAAGCATACCTTCCGACCCCCGCTGCACTGTAAGGTTCACAGACACATGGTTATCCCGAGCACTGGGACTCCGACAATCCCGGTACAAATCTGGAGGCCGGTATCCATAGAACGATCCCAACAGTTGGAGCTGTGGGCAGTGGATCTAGTCAGGGACATCGAGCGGCGAGAGTCAGTGCCTCACTGTTCTTAACTGCGGCACAGAGCGTAAGCAGACGGAGCATCTAGGCAATTGTGGAGATTCACTACAGCGTGAGAAGAGCAGACGGCAAGCGACGACAGTTACACGATTGAAGAGGTAGCGGCCTCCGAATCCAAGAAAATCCACGAGGGACATTCCAAAGAGATAGTAGCCTCAGAACAAATAGCGAATAATCCTCGATCTCTGGCCAGAGAAGTGCGCATTACACGGACAAGAAAGATAAGTAATAAATTTTTTTGGTTAACATATGGGCCCTCACGAGTGTCAAAAATGTGTTGTATGTGTATTAACACTATCTAAGAATAATTACCCTGTTGACTAGACTGCCAAGTGAATTTCAGTACCCAATCCTCCATACATATCTGGCGCAATATAAAACCCTGTTGCAGCAATACGAGAGTGCAGGGATCATAGAAAGAAGTAGGAGTGCCTGGAACTCCCCAGTCCACCTAGTCCAGAAGATAGATTCGGAGCTAAGATTCACCCTAGACCTTCGTAAGGTGAACAAAGCAACAGAGCACTTAGATTATCTGGCACCTATCATTACTGACATGATCCACAGCCTGAATGGAAACCGAATTTTCTCGATATTAGACCTAAACTCGGGTTATTTCCAGATCCCACTGGCAATGGACATCAGACACATAACAGTATCTGACGCATAACAGCTTTTCAGACGCCATGGGGTAAATATTAACTCACGAGACTATCCAGGGCGGGAGGAACTCTGCACAACTCTTCCAGGAGTTCATGCAGACATTGTTCAGGGACATAATAGGCAACGGGATATCTCGTGTACTTGGACGACATCCTGGTATATTCAAGGATGAGGGAAGAACACGAGGAGCTCCTACACGGGCTGTATGAGAGGCTCACAATGTATGGCATGAGGTTATACAGAGAGAAATGTCAATTTGGCAAGCAACAGGTGCGGTAACTTGGTCATGTGATCAGCATAGAGGGACTAACCCCAGACCTGCAGAACGTGTCAGCTATCCTAGAATTACAACCACTGTCAACAGTGAAACAAGTATGAGGATTTGTGGGGGCGATCAACTTTTACCGGCAGTTCATATCCGATCTATCTGAGATTATAGCATCAATAACGTCACTCACACGTAAAGGCTGCATGTTCTGTTGGAACAGAAACTGCCAAGACGCATTTGAGCGTAACCAGACGGTGCATCTAGGCAATTGTGGAAATTCACTACAGCGTGAGAAGAGAAGACGGCAAGCGAGGACGGTTACACGATCGAAGAGGTAACGGCCTCCAAATCCAAGAAAATCCACGAGGGACATTCCAACGAGGTAGTAGCCTCAGAACAAATAGCGAATAATCCTCGATCTCCGGCCAGAGAAGTGCGCATTACATGGGCAAGATAGATAAGTAATAAATTTTTTTGGTTAACATTTAGGCCCTTGCGAGTGACAAAAATGTGTTTTAAGTGCATTACACCTCTCTTAGAATAATTATTGTTGTTGACTAGACTGCCACGTGAATTTCAGTTAGATTCCACTTCCCACATTCCGATCTATGAACAGATTTATTTAGTTTGCTTTTCCTTTTGTCAGCATTCCTTTTTTAACTGTTTCTTGTAACCCACCCCCCTTTTATGTTAAATTAATGTTATTAGATCACTTTGATTTATTATTTCATCAGCCAATTCCTTATACATTATTTTATTACTGTATCTCTTAATTATTCCCTTTGTAATTAAATAAATCATTAATTAATTGTACAGCTTGTTTGCACCACTTTAAATCCTTGTTATAACCATAGAAAGTGGGAGGGGAGGATCACTGATTTGTGTATTATCCTTAAATTGATGATGGAAGGAGGTAAATAATTGAGTTTGTAAAAATAAACGAAAGCCACTATACGATCAAACTACTCATAGGCTAAAGGTTAATTAATAGGATAAGAGATCCAGTAATTAGTACAGGTAAGTTGAGCAACCACAGACTGATAATATTCTTCAATAGCGGGAAAGGGGATTGAGTATACTAGATAAGAAACTTGAAAATTAGGTATACAGTAAACTCCGTGTAATTCGAATTCAAATGGACCAAGAAAAAAATTCGAATTAGGTGATAATGCGAATTCTGTGATATTGGTCACACTAACCTAAAAACTATGTGTTTTGGATTATCCGTAATCAGTACTTACAAATTATAAAAATTCCTGTATATCTATGTTACATTAAATATATGATAAATTGTACCTGTATTTTGTGTTTCAATAAAACAAAAAATAATTACGTACTGGCTAGATTTTAAGCTATCAAAATAAAAAACAATGTTAATTGAGAGAGAAGATAAACCTAAAAACTGTGAAAGCTGTGTGTACTTCCAATTCTGATGTCTTCAAGAATATTTACGCCTGGTCACTTAAGTGTGTTGTGCTGTAGTCAGTATGATACTGAGCACAACCCTTAATTTACCTGCTTATACTTAAAGCACCAATGGAAAGCTAGCGCCAAATCTCGAAAGCAGATTGGCTACTGTATCCAGTCAGGCTTCTGAATAATCCAGTAGAAGAGGAATCGGCCAATTATATTTTTACAGTAGTACTCCGCATGTAGTACTACTTTGTAGTATATGGGTTGTAAAAGGATCGAGAAATGATTCAATCAGA
>JAHWFO010026986.1:18162-30207 GCA_023313115.1 Rhysida immarginata
TTTATATGAATTAAGCAATAATTAGAATTTGGCGGATTCGAATTACATGGAGTTTACTGTACTAACGATCATTAACAGAACAAGGAACCCCGCTGCAATGGGTCCATGATAATCATTCACAAAGCCAACTTTGTACATCGAGATGTACACACCTGCTACAATGGTGCTGTTCACAAAGCAAACAGGTAATAATCCCTCTACAATGGTGCCGTTCCACCAGGCATGTTTTTGGTAACACGTAGCGTGTTAGGGAGCTCTACCGCGAGCAGTTACGCCCGACCTAATAATCTCGCGATCTAATAATTAAGATTAGTACCAAGATGTAAAGTAGAAAGGGTAAAAAAAAATACTATTAAAACATAAGGTTATTCAACCATGTATAAGAAATAACATGGATATTGAATCTTTATTCAAGGAACTCTTGTAACAGAACAACGTAATCCCCATCATTCCGCTTAAGCCCTCAAGCACCCCTACTCAATGCCAACAGTTAAAAGAAATTTGTAAGAGATCAAAGAACTCCAAAGAAGGAAAAACTTTTGCACAGCATCAGGCACAGAAAATTTTATGAAACTCCTTAAACGAAATGGAATTGTATTCAGTAAAGTGAATATTTCACAAATCACTGGCTGTATAACACAAAATCATTTTAGTGTAATGTTCAAATCGTAAATTGTGCCCTTATTGTGCTGTATATTTGAAATAAAAATTACACAGTCTGTTTTATCAACCACTCACTGTACAAATCAAGAATTATAAAATGTTAACCAATGTCAAAAGTAAGTATTTTGAAGTGAATTTTATTTATTTATTTATTTATTGATTTATTTATTTATTAAGAAGTCAAACACAAAATTAAATCCGTGCAGTATCAAAACATTGAAAAAAAACTCAAGTAAAGTAAGAAAAAATAAGATTATAGAAAACTGCATCGAGATATTAATGGCCAAAGGTAGGTGAAAATTCGCGCATCAAAGAAAATTTGCTGACTAGTACATATGGAAAACTTTCGAAGTAAATGAACAGTGGTGACTGAGTTTAAACATCTCAAAGAAAAAACATGTTGACATAACAAAGAATTTAAGACTAAAGTCACTTGAACTCAGAAACATCAGCCAAAAACACGCATATCTACGATTAGGATCTGAAAAACCCGTCAAAATAGAATCAGGGGGGCAGATTTACGTAAAAGTCATATAAGGCATGGCTTAGAGGCTCACACATTGTAGGCCTCTTCTGTAGGACCTCAGCCCTCTTCTGTAGGGCCTCACAATCTTAGTTTAACATCGTAGGGGCTTCATATATCTAAATCCGCCCCTAAATAGAATGAATATCGCATTCTGTACTCAGGGTACTCAGGGAATGCGTCATAGATTAATAAACATCAATATTTGCACTTATTTGAAATAATTTGACCTCAAAACTGAATTTATTGTGTTTTATACTTGTATTTTGGGAGCAGGTACTTTTTAAACTTAAAGGTATTCAAAACTTGCAATTGGCTGTAATTTTTTTTAAAAACCTTTGAGAAAATAAAAACAATAATAATAATAATAATAATAATAATCCTAGGTCCGCGTCGTGCAAGGGGGGGGGGGGAAACATCTTAGACAGATGACCCTGGTTAACAGGTCTGACTTCTCTACCCTTAGATTAATCTTGAGGGTCAAGATGACCCAGTAGGGCTGATGAGCTGATTACATCAACCAAGGGCCTGCTGATGATCGAGATGGCTAACAGGACCACCCATTTACTGGTGATCACTATGATTAGTGCTAGTGCGTTATCTGATACCAGCTCGGACGTCACCCGGGTTACCAAGGTCCGCGCTCGTGGGTTAGGCAGAGGCTCACATTCGAAAAATATGCCACAATCTCCCAGGGCCACTGGTGGCGAAAGCAGCACCAGCCCCTATTCAGCTACTGCAATGCCATAACCTGTCCCTAGTGTTTCATTGAAGTGCCCTAAGGCAGGCAAGCCATGCCAATGCATGAAATGAACCAATGATGTAAACCATTTTATATTATATTATATTTTCAAAGAGACATATCCTCATGTGAGGCCCCGGGATTCTGAAACCCCCACCCTTATTTTAGTAAGACGCGAGTTAAAACTTAATAATTAAATGTAAAGATTTTCCTTCAGCTATTTTAGTGATAGTTGTTAGTGTAACATAGGAGAGATCTTAGTTTATGAAGTTAAAGAAAGTTCTAGATTATTATTATATTTTAGTTAACTTCTAATCTTAGTCAGTCATTTAAATTAGTTAACACTTAGTGATTATTACTATAATGTTCTTGAGGTGAGGTTTAATATTGGAGAAGTTAGACTAGCCATGTTTAGTTTATTTAAACATCTATCTAGTTTACGTGAATTATAATTCAGTCGTTATTTGGTTGTTATATACTGTAGATAGTATAACTATAAAACAGTTAAGTAAACTTTTATAAAACAATTAAAATGAAGTTTTAGATTAAAGTTAGTACTTAGATTACACAGGATGTGGTTCTAGGTTTACTAGGTGTTATGTTAGCGACAGTGTTTGAGTCAGATGTGACGCATTGTCTGATTTTCATGTAAATGATGGTGGTATGATTTAGAAAGGAGGAGTTGACATTTCTTATCACCAATCATCTGTTTGAGTGTCTTTTACACACTGTTGTTCGGTTTACAGTTAGGGACTAGTGTGAGGAGGAGTTAGAAGGATAGTTTTTTGTTGGATCAGAAAAGTTGGGCAGAAGGAATCAACCTGTCCATGTAGACAGATGCAGATAGTTTGTGAGAAAGTGGTCGGTGAGCAGTCGGAGAGGAGTCGAGGTGTAGTTAGTGTTGAGAGTAAGTTGAGGGACCTGTTGGAGCAGACAGATGTAGACGTTGAGGTAGTTAGTGAATAGTTAGTGTGAGTGGTGAGAATTTAGAGCGAGTAACCTGTCAGGGCGGACAGAGGTGCTTAGTATACATTCAACAATTAATTCAATTTATTTACTGAGGAGAAACCCCTCTTTAAAAGAAGAGAATATTTATTCAACATGGAAGCGTGAAATAGAAGTCGAACTTTATTGAGAATTTTCAGAACAGACGAACGAAGGCGAATGCGAGAACGTTAGATTAGGTAACACACAGCTGCTCTCATATCTCTCATTTCTCTTAGATCCATTTATTCGGTGTAGAATCAAATCATTGGAAATTTAGAGTTAGCTTTGGATATAATCAATCGTAATTGTAAATACAGCGTAAATAAATCAGTTGTTATTGTTTACAACCAGTTGTTGTCATTTGCACCCTAACCCCTTACGTTAGAAAACGATCGGGAGAAACACCCGACGAACTTTTGTGTTGTGGAAAAACTCATTCTCATTTCAAAAAGGGAGAGTGAAAGGGGAACTGGGGACCCTAGTTCGTTTGATGTATAAATCCATTCCCTAGGGCCGCAGGCTCCACACTCACATCACAGTCACTGAACAATGCATTGCAGATCAGCATTGCACAATTGTTATGAACAATTTAATACGCTTACTCATGCTACAGAAAATAAAGCAAGAAGGTGCACAACAGCTACAAGAGCACGAGCCATCTACACAAACCGACACTCAACACACAGATTCAAACTATAACATTGACATCACTAATGAACTTATAGAACACACACTCAACAATGAACTTCACCATGATATTCATCCACAACACAACATGAATACCAAACTTATTGAAACATTAAATGACACCCTACAAAGATACCTTACAGTTTACACGGGAACAGATCCCACACAAAGACCAGGTATACCTAAAATAAATATAAATACCAGGGGAAATTTTATCTTACATGAACACATATATGTTACCGCAGTACATTGAAGAAAGTCTACCTTTAGAATACATACACCTACTTATTTACGCTGGGGCTCTTACAGTTTTATATCCACACTGGGTAGGAAACCAATCCATAAACACACACAAAAATTTTACACCCAACAGAAACCTAAATGGCAAAAGCGGATTGAGTCTGAGATTGACGAAATCCGCAAGCAGTTAGGTAGACTTACACAGTACACTAAAAACAACACTTCATCAAAGCAGAACAAACGCCTCAGACAGTTATTTATGAAGATTAAAACACACACCAGACATGAGCAGCACAATCAACAGATTACAGAATATATGGACACATAAAAACAAAAGTTAGCTGCAAAAACACAACGCCTGAAGAGATACAAAACATGCGCTCAGTGCAAACAGCAGAACAACTTATTCGCAAATTATGAGAAGACATTCTATAAGCAGTTAAACAAAGATTATACACAGACACAAAACACTGGCCTGCCAACACAAACAGCACTCCAACATTATTGGTCGTCTCTTTGGTCTGTCTCAGTTGAACATAATAGGGAAGCTAGCTGGATCAGAGAAGAGGGGCAATTAGCGTCCACACTACCAAACATGCCTTATACCAACATAACAGCAGATGAACTCTCACTCACAAGTCATTAAACGTACTCACAATTGGAAGGATCCAGGTGTAGATAGGATTCAGAACTTCTAGTATAAGCGCTTCACCTGTTTGCATCTGATCCTTGCAAAACTAATCTCCAACACTTTGCAAACACCACAGACATTGCCACATTTCCTTACACAAGGAATAACATACATGATACCAAAGTCACATAACACTACAGATCCCACACAATATAGACCTATCACATGCCTGCCTACACTTTACAAAATAAAAACTGCCTGTATCACAAATAAAAACTGCCTGTATACACATAGACACAAACAACATTCTCACGGAGCAACAAAAGGGATGCCGTAGAAAACACATGGGTTGTAAGGAGCAACTCCTGATAGACAGTATGGTCCTACGGCAAACTCACAATAAATATCGACACCTCCATGCAACCTACATTGATTACAAAAAGGCCTTTGACAGTGTCCCACACTCGTGGCTTTTATATACACTACGATTATATAAAATAAACCCTACACTTATCACATTTTTAGAAATTAAAATGCTGCATTGGAGAACTACACTACACCTCACACTCAACAGTGAAACCATCACGACTGACAAAATACAGATAAACCAGGGCATCTTCCAGGGTGACTCACTGAGCCCACTCTGGTTTTGTCTTACACTAAATGCACTTTCAAACAGACTGAACAGCTCAACTTACGGCTACACAATCAAACACAATAAAAGCTGCCACTACATGCTTTCACACTTACTCTACATGGACGACATGAACATCTACGCCTCCATACAAACACAATTGCACCAATTACTTGACATTACACAAACTTTTTCTAAAGACATACACATGCAATTTGGATTGGACAAATGCAAAACCATTCACATTGAAAATGGAGTACTCAGGGAAGGGAGCTTCACATTAGATGAACCAGATCACATTGCTGCTATGAAAAATGACGAATTTTACAAATATCTAGAATTTAAGCAAGCCAAGCTTTTGGAGCACAAACACATAAAGAATACACTCACTAAATAATATCTTCATAGGCTACAGACAATTCTTAAAACGCATTTAAAAATCAGAAATTTAATCAAGGCCATTAATACTTATGCCACACCAATACTCTCCTACTCCTTTGGATTCATACAGTGGACACACACACAGATCTTGAGGGACTTGAAGGGAAACAACGTAAACTGCTTACAAAGCACAGAAAACACCATCCACACGCAGCTATTGAAAGACTCACCCTGCCTCGTTCAGAGGGAGGCAGAGGTCTTATTGACATAATAGATCTACACCAGAAACAGACTGAGTCACTCAGAGAATTCTTTTACTCTAAACAACACACATCACCATTACACAAAGCAGTCTGCATGGCTGATACAAAATACACACGTTTGAATCGGAACATCATGCAGAGCGCCCATAACATTCCTACAACATGCAGTAAACTTCAATCATGACTCGGAAAGCAACTCCACGGTAGACATCCTTCTGACCTCAACCAGCCACACGTCGACAAAAAAGCGTCGAACTTTTGGTTGAGTGAAGGGAGTCTCTTTGGGGAAACTGAAAGAGTAATGATTGCCATACGAGACCAGGTTATTGACACTAAAAGCTACAGAAAACATATTATCAAAGATTCGACTGATGGGTCTGGCAGGAAATGCCATATCGCAGAGGAAACCATCCAACACGTCATATCCAGTTGCAAAATACTCACGCAGACAGATTATTTACACAGACATAACCAGGTAGCCAACATCATACATCAACATCTAGCTAAGATACACAAGCTAAGGGACATTCACACTCCATACTATAAATATATCCCCGACACTGTCTTGAGAACACCACACATAAACTATATTTTGACAGAGCTATAATCACTGACAAATCTATCCCTCATAACAGGCCAGACATTACACTAGTAGATAAGCAAAACAAAGTGACTTACATAATTGATATCTCCATCCCCAACACACAATTTACAAAAGACATTTACTGACAAAATCACTAAATATACGGATCTTGCACACGAAATAAAACGACTTTGGGGAGCTAACAGAGTACACATTGTTCCTATCGTTCTTTTTGCCACTGAGGTTATTCCACACTCGCTACACAATAGCCTGTCAACACTAAATTTAAACACACACTTATACAAAACTTTACAGAAAGCCACAATTCTAAACACCTGTCACATAGTAAGGAAATTCCTACACCCAAACATCAATACTCCCACGAGTGCATAACTTTCCCTCCCTCGCATTTGAGTCCCTTGGGCTTGGCCCTCTTTTGGGTCCGCCTCTGGAATTGGCTTCCGAACTTCATCCGAGTTTGGATTCCCCAAACAATGACAATAATAATAATAATAATAATAATAATAATAATAATAATAATAATAATAATGGGCTTTGTGTAATTTGGGAATATTTTACTAAAACATTTGAGTCAATCTTCAATTTACCAACCCTTTTAGCACTAACCTTTGGGCTGAGTGGGATTACATATACTAGAAAATTTTCCTTATAACAACGTCACAACATGGAATGAATTGTCTCATTGTAACCTTGGAGTAAATGATCGTATAACAATAATAAAAAGAAATAAAAGTAATTTAAGTAAGAAATCTTAGAACATAATGTCGAAGTGAAGTGAATTTAATGTAATTATTAAAAAAGAACACAAAAAGACCATTAATTGTATGAAGGGGAAAAAAATAAATCAGTAAATATGTGCCCCTTATCTCTAAAAACCATATGTCTTATAAAACGATGAGGGAACGGGTCAGATTTCATTGTCACCCTTTGCGCGCCCTGCTCACTGATAGAGAGGCAAGACGACCGTATGTCGCTCGCGGCATCAACTACTGACCTTTGACAACTTTTGACCTCTAGCCAGACAAAAGAAACACATGGCAATGATATATGAAAAGAGTCTACAATCTTCAACTATAACAAAAAAGACAAACGCCTGAGCAGTCCTTGTGTATGAAAACGGCATTTCTCATTTAGTATCAGCTCGCACTAGCAAAGAAGACGGCCACAAATGCAAAAAACTTATTGTAAGTTCACTTACCTATCGTAATTTTAGACAATTGAGGAAAAAAGAAAACGTTGAAAAGATTTGTTAAAGTTAATAGACAGAGCGCATTTTTTATTTGATTCTTTTATTTTTGAGGCCCTAAGCTTAACAAACTGGGAAGCAAACTGCCTGTGAAGGACAACTTTAGATAGAAACCTCGCTGACTCGCACCCATTCTTAGCAACCTTTGCGACCGCTGGCCTTATGACTGAACTCTGAAACCTATGGGAATTGTAATGCCTGCTCAATGCGAAACAGAAAGCGCGACCAAGCCACCAACAAGGTTCGAGTATGCTGTATTTTGGGCAGCAGATTGGGAGCATTTGAAAGCTGCAGACTACCGATGCCCTAGGCGTGGAAGTGTATTCGCTGATGGTCAAACCTATGCTGAACTGCCAGGAATAATAAACCATTGGATGACTGTGTTTCAACGCATCATCATCAGCAATGGAAAGGTGCATTGTGCATAATATGAAGTATTCAACATAAGAGTGAATTACACAAAACAGTTTTAACTGCCCCTTAGAGAAATGGACTGACGAAATCCCATTTTTAGACACGATGAAAAACAACGCGCATTATAATATAGTTCAGACTGCAAGAGGACTCACAGAAATCACTGAAAGAGACCACTTCACAAATCGGAGTGCGATGAACTGCCAATTAATGTCAGTGAACACGTAAGTACACACACTTGAATTGACAATATAATTATTTGTTACCGTACCTGTGTAAAATAACAATCGTATGAAAAAAATACCCCAGTGACCAAGCAAAAAGACAAACTTTAAGACTCAAAAACTTTTCAATTCAATTCAACGCAATGGAAATTAGCAAAAAAAAAAAATTAATAATAATAATAGTAATAAATTGTGAAAAAATAGTAGTTGTATGTATGTGTAAAAATATAAAACTTGTTTATGTGACCAGAAATTTGAGTTGTCTCAACATCAGCATCGAACATATTGTCAACAGTCGCTATAACAAAAGTAGTAAGTAAAAACAAAAAAATCTTGTGCAATAAAAATCAAACCCCTTGCAACCTTTTTTCCCAATCCTGAACCCTAAAAATATTACCCATCATTTTTTTCAATGTTCATTACACTTTAAAAACATTATGCCTAGTCAGGTACGAGGGTGAATCAAAAAATAAGTTGCACTTTGAAACAGTAAAAACAGTTGTAAGTTAAGATCTCATACACACGTTCTGAGAAAACGTGCACCATTTACTTCACTTTTCTACATAATCACCCAATAATTATAAGCCCTTGTCTGAACGTGTAATTAACTTTTCCATGTCGCTGCGGTAAAAATTCGCTCCAGCATTTCTCAACCATGTCAGCACTGCGTCATCAGTACGGAATTGTTTTCCTCCGAAATCACATTTCATTTTCTCATTGTCCAGAATCATCTCATTAACGCGGACAATGTGCTCGGGAGTGTTGGACGTGGATGGTCTTCCTGCGCGTTATTCGTTCGTCAAATCTGAGCACCCATTTTCGAACTGCTGGCACCACTTCACAATTGTAGAACGAGAAATCACATTATCCCCGTAGACACTGCAAATTTCCTTATGGATTTCAGTGGAATTTAAGCCTTTTGCCCACAAAAAACGGATTGGTCCACGAATCTCCAACTTGGAGTGTACAACCAGTTGCTGCACCATGACAACGATACTCTTGCGTACGCAGCAGACGCGCGAACACTTGGGATCATGCCACGTTGCAGTTATAGACATACAGCCAACATCCTTAAAAACGGCGAATGATGTCGGCGCTCTTCGGCCACAAATGGTGCAGAGTGTAACTTACTTTTTGATTCACCCTCGTACTTAGCAAGAAAAATAAAGAGTATTAACGTAAATCGTAGACCTTGGCTTTGTAAATAAGTAAAATAATTATCTTAAACTTAACAAGAAAAAAAGCATTAAAAAAAGTATTGAATGCATTAACTTTTTTAAATACTGTAACAGCCCAGATTATTGGGTGGTTACAAATATTGCACTGCGTGTGCTTCGTCTCAAATTCTAAACTAAAATAGCTGGTAGGAAATCGTTTTCTCAACTTGTGAGGAAGAACAACTCAAATAAATTCTCAGACAAACGTTGGTTGCTCCCTCCAACCATAGTTAAAGGAAAAATTTATTTTCACTAGTTCGATTACGGAAACCAGTGGGGACTTACCCGTAGGCTGTTAGGGATCATAAAAAAACTAAAAAAGTAACATTAACAAAACTGTCGAAATCGTTAACTAGGATATAAAATAAAATGTCATTAAAGTAAGAATTTTAAGTGATAGCACTAAAGTTTCAGTCTTTATCTGAATTTTTCAAAAGTCTTAATCCTGTAAAGTTCGTGATTAATTATTATCAAGTCAAAGTTCATACCGGGTGTCCCAAAAATCACTGATGGACTTTGAAAATCAATAAAAAAAAAGACGGAATGCGATAGATATGTATCGTTTGCAGCCTTATGCTTAGGAAATCAGGGAATTTTATCCCACCAAATTTCAAATTTAGTTAACATTTTCACCCATAGGTGGCGCTGAAAACTATGAAAACATAAAAACCGGTATGAAAATGCTGCAAGGACTGTTGCAAAAAACTAAACAATGACATTTTCAATGTAACCCCCATTTGAAAAAACCATTTTGGTACAGCAGACTTGCAATCTCAACAGCACACGCTATCAGCTTGTTACAGATCGCCTGCAGTGCCATCTCTTGGTAGAAATGTTAACTAAATTTGAAATTTGCTGGGATAAAATTCCCTGATTTCCTAAGCATAAGGCTGCAAACAATACATAGCTATCGCATTCCATCTTTTTTTTTTATTGATTTTCAAAATCCATCAGTCATTTTTGGGACACCCGGTACAATCAATTAAAAGTCTCAAAACTTCGGTAGGTCTATCAAGTACTGATTCAGGTAAGTCTTAATCACTAATTTCTAAAATCTTTAAAATTAAGTCCCCGACATTAAACGGTCATTCTTAAATTTCGTCTTTTCTTTTAATCACTTTTCGGACTTTAACATTATCAGAAAAATAGTAGTCTCAGTTCGTTCTTTCATATCACATGAAGTAAGATAATCTTTTCTATCTCCTATAGGTTAATGACAAGCAGTACGGTTTCACTTATTTTTACTCATTAATTATTTTACTTTTTAATTCTAGAGTTCTCTTTCTTTTAAAATCTCATTATTAATTCACCCACAATTAGTTCTATCACTCTTTTTTGCTCCGTTTCGTTTTTTTTTCTTATTTCAGGGTATTATCTAAAACACAGTTCAAATGATATCGTTCAAGGGGGTTCGTCTTTGAAAGAGCCAAGTTCCTCGAAATTATTCGTGACGTCCACTGATGAGCTGGGGCATCTCGGCGACGTCAATGGTGGAATCGGGGGAAAATTTACGACGAGTGGGGGGGTTATCAAGCGCTAATACATTTGATTTGTAGCGTTCACACCCCCACAATATGATGACTCCACACCTACTTAATAAATGCAGTGTGTGGGTGTGCCGCTAAGCGTTCGGGACCAAACACGTGAGATTGACTCTTAAGACCGTTTTCCATTTCACTAGCATAACCTCTATTAATCAATGCAAAATGTACAGCAATCTTCACACATAACTATAAGTTGCTCAATATTAATCAGGGGCCACTTCATAAGTTTACTTAGCATGTTTCTTTACGTACTGGCATGCATAAAACTTAACACAAACTGTCGACCACGCCATCCCTGTGTGTGATCAGAAAATGCAGCAGAAGGCCTGATTACGCTTTCGGCTTGGAGGGTACATTAAACCGAGGTCATCCATCTGAGGGAACAGCTTTGTGTCCCCGAAATCCCATGCCAGAATGTACGCTTCCCGCGCACACACCTCCTTTTTACGGCTTATGGGGGGGGGGAGGTACTGCAACCCCTCTTGGTGGACACAAATACCCCTCTCCCAGCAGCCCTCAGTGAGCAGCCAACCTCAACACGAGGCGCTCCAAGCGTTGCTCTACAACGGAGCGGTGGCTAAGAGAAATTGGCGCTTGTTTGTGTATCCCTCAGCAGTGCGTTCCTCTTTCGTGCACTTGCCACACACAGGAATGAGCGTGTACGCAAATGGAATGATTCAGTGAGTTTTCCATTTAGCAGTAACTTAGAGTACTATTTGCCAAATACTACAAACTATACACTAAGCTGATACACAATAAACTGTCACTATGCAAAGTTGCTTCACGATGAAACGAGTCTGACTTCCTGTCGATGAAGACGATGGGAGGCTCGTGCGCACCGCGGAAAAAATACTGCTCTCTCCCGACGCAAACGTTACACATGCAGCTGTTTAAAAGGAAAAAGGTCACTCACCAAATTTGTCGTCATCATCATCACTTGCTTTAGTTCTATTTTCCTAGAAAAGATTCTCCAGATACATGCATATACTTTTTACTTGGGCTTGATTGCTTCTTGGTTCAACTTAGCAGGCCGCACAGACATTCC
>JAHWFO010026986.1:45207-109015 GCA_023313115.1 Rhysida immarginata
GACAGAAACACTAACTGGAAGAAAGAAAAAAATAATAATGGATAACAAATAAACTAATATAAAAACAAATTAATCAAGAACAGGAAAAGTTAATGGTTTTGAACGGGTTTAAGGTACGTAAACAGGGGTGGGAGAGCAGAAAGAAATCTGGAGACCAAATGAAGAAAGAAAATTAGTTAAATGGGAGAAGTGGGGACCAAGAAAGAGTAAGGATACCCATTTCTTGGGTGGGATTAGGTCTGGAGGTTTAGGGTTTAGGAGGGTGAGCTTTCTGCAAAGAAGTAGATGGGAAAAGGTTGAAGAAGAGTAGCTATTTATTAAGGCAAGGGAGCGGATAATGTGGAATTCTGAGGCACGAAAAGATGGACAGAGGGGCAGCTTAACCCTTTTGCTACGTTAAGCGGATATATCCACACCAAATTACATTATCTCTACCTGCGGAAATCTGATTCATCTCACATGGATTAAAAAACTTCTTGTTATGCTGCTAAAAGTGGATAAGTCCATCTTCTCAAGGTTGAAAATAAAATTTAATTAGCAGTGA
This sequence comes from Rhysida immarginata, assembly GCA_023313115.1. Lineage (NCBI taxonomy): Eukaryota > Metazoa > Arthropoda > Chilopoda > Scolopendromorpha > Scolopendridae > Rhysida > Rhysida immarginata. Next base: position 45,752 of record JAHWFO010026986.1, read on the forward strand.
AAGGGTTAAGAGCACAATACATAAAGAAGCGGAGGGAAGCATGTTATGTTTATGGGTAGAAGGGTGCGATGAATTATAATGGATTAAGTTAGAGGACATGGTGGGTTTACGGTAGACAGAGAAGGAGAAACGGTGGCTGTGGGGGGGGGGGTCATTAGTGATGAGAACATCAAGGAAAGGGATAGATTTGTTAACCTCGGTTTCAAAACTGGACTGGATATGGGGGAGAAAGAGTTAAAGATGTTAGAGATAGCGGCAGACGAGCTGGAATGGGAATCAAAGACAATTAGGATGTCATCAACATAGCGGAAGTAAGAAATGATAGCAGAGTTAGAGAGGAGAGGGGAAACAAAGGTTAGTTCAAGGTGTAGAAGGAAGACCTCGGAAAGGAAGCTGCTTAATGGGAACCCCATTCCTAAGCCAGAAGGTTGGGAGTAGAAGGAGTTATTAAAGGAGATATAATTTTGGGTAGAAATAACGGAAAGAATATCAAGGAGATCAACGGAATCATGTGCGGGGAAGGAGGAGGAAAGCAGGAGGCGTTTAAGGATGGAAAGGGTGTCCGGGACAGGGATATTGGTGTAGAAGTTAGTGCTGTCAAGTGACATAAGGGAATGAAAATCATTAGTGTGGAAAGAATGGAAGAAAATCTGAAAAATTAGTTTTATACATCAATTGTTCTTGATTACTTTATGTTTTTATATTTTTATATTAGTTTGTTATTTGTTATCCATTATTTATTTATTAATTTATTTATTTTATTTTACTTATTTCTTCCAATTAGCGTGTTTCTGTCCCTTTATTGTAGACATTCTCTGACCCTGTATATTTTAGCTTCTACCTTTTTCCAGTAATTGGACCTAGACTTATTACTCAATGAATTTGGCATGCCATACGTTGTATTTTATCCAATCATATTATTTTCATTGTACCATATTTCTGTATATAAGGGCGTGAAGCCTCTAGTTTACTCTTGATAAAGCCAGGAATAAATGGCGAAACTAGTCGGAAACTCTGTTCTCCCTTATTGTATTGCAAAGTCTCTACCAATTTAAAAGTAAAATGATGAAGCCCCAATAAAGCCCCATCTCAATGAAAACACAAAAACTTAAATAAAATTCAGCAAAGATTAAAAATTGGGAAAAGAAAATGAAATCAAAACAATAAAAAGGGTGGGATGGGAAAGTAAGGGTCGGTGAAGTTGCGCCACTAACCCCTTCAGCACCAACCCCCAGTCGAGCTGACATCAGTAAGGGGTCAGCAGCGGCGAGCTTCACTGCCAACCACATGGGAGGCCGCAAGTCATCTCTGAGAAAAAGGGGCAGGGGTGCATGGCACACAATGATCACCTTTGGGCAAGAGAGGGTTGGGGAAGAGGCTGTGAAGTCAGCCAGGACCACACTCAAAAATATTAAATGCATTAATTATTCATAAATTACAGGGGAAACACCGCTCCACATCAAAAATATAATTAAAATTAATTTTAATTAAAAATTAATGAGGGGGGAGGTGTTTTCATTAATAATTGCATGTGCGGGTGTGGCCAGGTGTAAAAACAATGGGACACCCCCTCCACATTCCATTCCCGCTGGATACGGGTATCTTCTGCTGAAATGCGATAAGGAATAAGAATAACTGATTAACATCCAAGATATTCGAAAGCAAGGAATCCCAATCGGTTACTAGGAATATGATTCAAATGCACTTATCTGGGCTGGAGTAACAATTCTAGAATGAGGTGTTAGGTTTAGACCAGGGAAGAGGTAGAACAATTCTACCTCTTCCTTGTTTAGACTTTTTGTGATGGCTACATGTTTTTTTACAGATAATTAACATAGGGAAGTGATTGCTGATTGCAACGTCAAGTGTCACGCTAAGTAATCGGAGATCGAAATTAGTGAAACACATCGATTGCCGAATATGTGCGGTATTGTTGAGAATAATGGGAATAAGAAGATGACACAGCCATTGATCTCGCCTACATCGTTAGGTCTAAAAAAGAATTTAAAGAAGAAAGGTGACTGAAATCCGAATTAAAATTTCCAATTAAAATTAAAAATTTATCAAAAAACTGAGGGTCAGAAAGAAGCATTGCTAAGAATGTGCAGCAAGAATAAAATTGACCTGTTGGGGGGCAATAGACTATAATAGTAAGGTGGATTTAAGGGGGAGACTACAGGGGCTATAGCTCCCCCCCCCCATTGGTCCTAAACTTATACTGGTTAGATAAATTGTAAAGATTTATTTTTTACAATAATTTTACAAATTTACATTTACAAAGTTCAGTATAGGAAAGACCCCAGGACAATCACTTCCCTTGGGAAGGGGGGGGGGATTATTTGAAAATACTTAAAAATGGGCTAAAATCCCTGTGAAATTCGGTCTTTGCCCAATTGCAAATTTTTCAACGTGAATTAATAATGTATATTTCTCGGAAAACTGTTATAATTTTTGGGCCTTCCCTGTCTTTTAGTTTTCCTTGACTTACCGTATTTTTTCGAATACTGGCCACATTCACTTTAGGCTGCAGCCGCAAATTTGACGGTGGAACAAAAAAATAACCCTTTAAAAGCCTCAATTCACTTTAGGCCGCAAATTTCTAGGGTCTATAAAAAGATCGAACTACTTCGTTTTAGCGTCCCACAGTATCTTAAATAGTAATTTAGACACCGGTCACATTATTTATATAGCCTTTTAAATTATTTTAATATAAATTTACATATAAATTTATAAATTTATTAATTTAATGTGTAAACAATTATAGTAATTTCATTTTAATGAGCGAGTATAACTTTTATTTCATCAGCGGTGGCCATGGTTCTATCAACGAAATGCTGACCAATAGCACGATAGAGCATTCTATGACATCACAACACCTTTGAGTAGAGTGGGCTAGAAGGCATCTCTGACTATCACCAACAATAATTTCAACACGTGAATTTCAAAATAACTTATGAATAAAAATGTATGTGACTGGTTAATTATTGTTCTGCAGGGTTAGAATATTAATTTCACTGTTAGAATACGATTGAACAAAGGCTAGATAATTTAAAGCCATGAATTCAAATCGACCGTGTTTTTATGGGATAATTTTTGCTGATCTACGGTCGATTTACCTTTTCAAAAAGTATAAAATATAACTTTCCTATAAAAAAAATAGGAAGCAAATTGGTATTTATACGTTTTGGCCCATTGCAATAGCTAGGAATAGACGCCGATTGGATATAATTACCTTGACTAATACTTACTAACCTATACTAATTTTAATTTTTAGCTTAATTTGTTAATGGGTTGCACTGAATTGTCATTCTGTTATTTAATATGTTCTTTGTGATTTATATGTGGTTTCAAGGGGTCCTATTTGTCGGTCTTTGACCATAACGGACCCCCCTTCAAACACCAATATGTATTTAACTTACCTTATAAACATAAAATAAAATATAAAATAATAGATCCGCCACTGTAATAGCAATATACAAGGGTTGATCAAATGAAAAGGTACGAAACGTCGTAACAATGGAATCGTTTCTAAAGTACAGATGGCGCAATGGGAGAACGTAGCGAGACATGTAGGGGTGCGCGTGGAGTCGGTCACGTGGACGGGAGCATGTGGGGGAACGCGCATGTGCAGGAGAGAGCAGAGGCTCCGATACAGAGCGGCGTCCAAGTGACGCGGCAGTGCGTGTTCGGACAGGATGGCGTTCATATTGCCTAATTCGACTGTTGAGGAGCAGCGAGGCGTCATCCGATTTCTGACAGCGGAAGGTGTTAAACCGGCCCAAATTCATCGCCGGATGGTAAATGTTTACGGGGAAGACTGTGTGTCTGGCAAATCAGTGAGGGAATGGAGTGCCCGTTTTCATGCAGGCCGTGAGAGTTTGCTTGATGACCCGCGAGCAGGCCAGACGAACACTGTCATCACGGCTGATCTCATCGACAAGGTGGACGGCCTAGTGAAAAGTGATCGACATGTCAGATGGATGTCAGCTTCGGAACAATGTGGACAATTGTTCACGACCGGTTGCGGTATCGGAAGGTGTGTGCGCAGTGGCTTCCGAAGCATCTCACCGACCAGCAAAAGGAGCTGCGTATGGGGCTAGCCATTCAACATCTGTGCCATTATCATGAAGATCCCATTTTCCTGGAGCGGACCGTCACAGGTGATGAGAGCTGGTGCCATCACTACGAGCCAGAGACAAAGCGGGACAGCATGCAGTGGAAGCATTCATCGTCACCTCCCCCGAAAAAGTTCAAAGCCGTGACGTCAGCAGGCAAGGTGTTGCTTACCGTGTTTTTCGATGTGCAAGGTCCGCTAATTGTGGAATTCCTTGAACACAGAAGAACCGTTAACTCCGAAGTGTACTGTGAGACACTCTGACGCTTACGCAGGTCCATCAAGAACCAACGACCAGGCCTGCTCACAGAGGGTGTGGTTCTGCTCCATGACAACGCTCGTCCACACGTCTCCAGGGACACACAAGCGGAACTGGCCGCGTTCAAGTGGGAGCAGCTAGACCATCCGCCCTACAGTCTGGACGGCTCCCCCTGTGATTTCCATGTGTTTGGTCCACTGAAGAAGCATCTGAAAGGCAAGCTCTTCACCTCGGACGATGAACTCAAGGACGCTATGCAGGACTGGGTCTCGTCACGGCCAAAGGAATTCTGGGAAAAAGGAATCCTTCAGCTCGTTCATCAATGGGATCGATGTGCTCAGGCCAATGGAGGATACTTTGAATAAAGTATTCATTTACACCGACACTGTCATTTCGTACCTTTTCATTTGATCAACCCTTGTATTTTCTGTTTACATTAACAGTTAAGATTTCATAATGATTGGCTACAATCGTGTATTGTGATATTATATATGTTGATAATGACTTTAAAAAATAAATACATATGCCCCCACCACGTTTATTTGTCCTACTAATTGAATAATAATCATATCCTGGGATAGATGGAATCATGACATTTTCATAAGCCCTTGTTCCAAACATAATGAGCTTCGGTACAAAGTCAATATTTTCTAGAGTTATGAGAAAGTCTTCAAATTTGCATTCACGCTCCTTATGTTAAGGTATAATAAAGGTAGACTGCGAAGAGTAAGTATATTGGCGTTAACATTTAAAGAGGCATGTAAAGCCTCGTTGGTTATGGGAGGAGAAAAATTAGTCGCACTAGAACTAATATCTCAACTAAATGCGAGGTAGGCCAGGGCAGCCGAGTACTCAATGCATCGAAGAACCATATGTAACAGCAAAATTAAAAGTAATATACAATATAATATTTTATCAGTGCCTGTAATATGGTTATATGGTGAACAAAGCGTAACAAATATTACAGAAAAAATAAACTTGAATACATCATCAACAAGATTTTCACATTTACTCCACCCAATTTGCTTCCTCAATAAAACGCCATTAGCCCGTCAAAATTATCAAAACAACTGTGTTTTTGTTGCTGGTATAAATTGGTGGGCCCATGTACCAGAACATCCGCAGCAAGCTCCAACCCCCTTTAAAAGAAATTTTGAGCCCTTTCTTAATACATTCAACCACTTATCTACCCTAATCCCAATCCTAAATAACTTCATTTTTACCAATTTATTACTACTGTATATTGTGACATTCGTTAATCACAAAGAATTGCGACTTGTTTGTCCACCCCCTCCCACGTGGTCAAAATGTCGGCGCCCCTGCACGTGTTTATGAGACCCCACACGTCCACTTGGAGCTGCAGCAGAGTTGTGGGAGTTTCCGGCAACAACCACCAGGCGGCGAGTGGAGGGAACCAGAACGCAGCCAATCAGGAACGAGATGACACGAGGGGATTGCTGGGTAATGCAGGAGGTGTATATATAGCGGGTGCTGTGGAGGGAAATTCATTCTGATTCCAATTCAGTTGGGATTCCTCCAGAAACGATGTCCGACAGCCGCCGTAGCCGAGTCTACCAGATCTTCCAACCGTAAGTACCCGTTTTACCCTTGCATTACCCACTGCCGATCCGTGCTATGTGAACATGTCCGGTCTGATCCGTATCTAAGACTTCTGACCGCCATGGGGACTCTAATGACATTATTAATTGATCATTGACTTCACTTCTGTTGTGTGTTTAGTTTGCTTAATTGTAAAGCCAGTAACGCTCCTCCCATTTTATTTATGCACAAGAAATTTTCCTTGATGGGTTCAGTATTTATGTTATGTTGAACTTATCCAAGAAACTGCTATTCTAACTATCTTTTGTATTCTTTAATTTATACTTGTTACATTAAATTTCTTTATTGTTACTTCACGCTTGCCTCTTATTGACCCTTAGTATATGATAAAACTCTTGATATTATTTATCAAGATATCACAATGGCACCCGAACTAAATTCTTCTAGTAACGAACGCAGTAATTCTCAGATAGCTGTTAAGAGTGACTCTATTGTAGGGTTCACGAATTTGATCCCGACGTTTTCCGGGGACGATGGTTCTATATCCGCGGTTGCATTTTTTATGCCGGTGATGCCGTTGCACAAATAGCAGGGCGGCCGGAATCTGTTGTACTGTCGTTTGTTCTAAAGTGAAAGGCAAGGCCGCGGCATGTTATAATGAACATGCGTTATCAGAATGTGGCAGCTATGCAGAACTTAAGCAAATCCTCATTGAACTTTTTTCTGAAACCAGAACATTTAGAGAATGCTGAACTAGAATTTTATCAAGCGAAGCAAAGGGTAGGGGAGGATATTCACCAATATGCAAATCGTTTGCGTCGCCTATTTAGATGTATGGCAAAGGCGGATGAAGGTTTTAACACTCGTAAAAATCAGACTCTCCTTCGGAAGCTAAAAACGACTGTCCGACTAGAACTTAGAATAATATTTCTAGTGAAAAACCCAGAAACATTTGAAAATGCAATCGAACTTGCCATGCAAGCTGAGAACGTAGGTGTTACCGATCAGACGCGGACTTGCACTAATAATGTCGAGGCAACTCATGCTGCTGTCCGCTCGAAAATTCAGAAAATTTCTACTGACCTTATGGCCATAATGGATACTCATATGTCTGAACATAAGGCCATGATTGAGAGACAAAATGCGCAGATGGAGCAGATGAAGTAACAGATCGCCTTATTAGAAAGTAAACAAATGGAAAAATCGCGAAATAGGCCTAAATCAGCACGCAAAAGGCAGTGCTGGAAGTGCAATAGCCTGCACCATATGTCATATGACTGTAATTTAAACTAGAACGGGCCGAGCAGGCAGCCACAGCTTGGCCCACACACAACATCTCTAATGAAGTGCTAGCAAAATGCGGGAATAATGACTTATTCTACTTAGAGGTGTGGATAGGGGACATGGCTATCCCCATCATAATCGACACCGGAAGTGAAATTTCACGTATCCATGGAGATACAGTTCAGCAACTGGGAGATAAAGTGACGCTTATTCCAGAAAACATAATCCAGTCTGGAATAAACAATTCCAGCTCTATAAGCCAAGTAGTAATGGCAGACGTTCGCATAGGGCAAACACACTTCAAAAATCGACGATTTCTAGTTCATGCTTTCAAAGAACGCAAATATAAGGGCATTTTAGGGAACGACCTTATCAACATGGCTAAGTTCAAATTCAAGGATTCCCAGGGTGAGGGAGTTGTCACTGCGCAGAACATGGTCATTGACCGTATTACTAAGGGCGATCTCGATGCCATTATGAAGAGACAGCTAGACGAGCTCTTGACCCATCATATAGATAACTTTGCTGAAGAAATAGAAATGCTCTCAGGGGTCACTAATGTGATGGTCAGGTTTGAAATTGATCAGTCTCATCCTGTATTCGTGAAACAGTACCCCATTCCCAAGATTCATCTGAATGCCCTAAAGCAAAAGATAGATTCTTATCTACAGGCCGGTATTATCGAACCGAGTCGTTCGCGATGGAACTCACCCATCCATGTGGTCTGGAAAGATAGCGGTGACATACGTTTCACCCTTGACCTGCGCAAGGTGAACAGTGTCACCACAGCCCTTGACTACCCCATGCCCAGAATTCATGACATTTTAAATGACCTACATGAATATTATTATTTTAGTGTGTTAGACTTGAATTCTGAGTACTACCAATTACCCATAGCACCTGAGCTTATGCACTGCTTTGCGTTTCAGACACCCTCAGGCAAGTATCAGTTGACGTGTATGCCTCAGGGTGCAAAGAACTCTGCTCATACCTTCCAGTCCTTCATGACTGATCTTCTGTACGACACATTGTACCAAAACATACATGTTTTTCAAGATGACATTCTCATCTGCACTAAAACTGCGGAAGAACATCTCAAAGTTCTCAGATGGGTATTAGAAATCTTTAGGAAGAATAATGTGATTATGAAACCTTCAAAGTGTAAAGTAATGATGACCAAGGTGACATATTTAGGATACGTGATCTCGCACGAGGGTCTTTCCCCTGATCCCGAAAATGTTATGGCGATAGCAAAACTGGAGACTCCTAGAACAGTGAGGCAGGTGCGCTCATTTATAGGAGCAGCCAACTTTTATCAACCATTCATTAAAGACATGTCAAAGACAATATGTCCTTTAACCAACCTGACCAAGAAAGGTGCAAGATTCGTCTGGTCCCAGGAATGCCAATTAGCATTTGATTCCCTGAAGGCTGCCATCATGAGCCCTCCAGTTCTCATACCCCTGGATTATACCAAACCCTTTCTACTACACACAGATGCTTCAGCTCAAGCTTTGGGGGCAGTTATTCAACAGCAAACAGACCAGGGTATAAGACCGATAGCTTTTTTTAGCACTAAACTAAAAGGAGCACAAATCAATTACTCGGTAATCGAAAAAGAGCTGCTAGCTATGGTTCAAGCACTCAGACAATTCCGACCCATAGTGCTCGGCTTTCCTATCTCTTTGCTTTCCGATCACAAATCTCTCTCATTCTTAGCGAGCATAGGGCCAATGAACCAACGCCTTCTGCGCTGGTCGCTCGAGATTCAAGAATTTGACTTCAGAATTTCTCACATAAAGGGTGAGAAGAACGTTGTTGCTGACTTTCTGTCCCGCCCCCCTGTGCGTGAGTGTAATGGAATCGTCAAAGTGAACAGAAGTCACTGGGATGATGACATAAAGGCTTCTCAGATTTCCGATTCAATGTTTAGTGAGATATACTAACTCACTAAAAGTAATAAAGGCCCTGAAAAATTCATGAAACAGGGAAAATTTAGGATACATAAAGGAACACTAATATGGTTCCCTAATAGGCAAACTAAGGGAGAGAGAGAGAGAGAGAGAGAGAGATCGAGGCAAAGGTAGGGTGTGCATAGGGGAGGATATGAAACTCCGTGTACTCTAGATTGCCCACAAAAACAAACTAGCTGGCCACAAAGGAGTCACTAAACCTCTAAACGAATTAAAAAGACATTATTTTTGGCCGACAATGGGTAACGAAGTTAATAAGTATATTCAAGCTTGCCAAATCTGCCAGAAATGCAAATTGAAAAAGGGACCCGCACCCTTTCAGAAAGGAATAAACGCCGAATATCCGTTTGAGAAGGTGGCCCTGGACATCATGGGGCCGATGTCCGAGACAAGTAATGGATAAAAATACATACTTGTTTGTATAGGTGTAATGTCAAGGTACCCTGAAGCCTTCCCTTTGAAAGATCAAAAGGCCACCACTGTTGCTAAAGCATTCATGGAAGGCATAGTTTGTCGCTATGGGATGCCCAAGGAAGTAATATCCGACAGAGGGACAAATTTTACTTCAGAAGTGATGCGTAATGCTCTTGAAGACCTTGGCATTACTCACACTTGTACGACAGCCTATCGCCCAAATTCAAACGGTTGCGTCGAAAGAATGAATCAGAACATTCTTGAGACTTTGAGGCGCCTCTGCGATGGGAAACCTTACACATGGGACAGATCCCTGAGCGCTGCCCTCTTCAGTATCCGCACAACATACAACGAGAATACTAGAGACACTCCCGCCTATCTACTGTATGGATTTGACCCAACGACACCTTGGGATGGGGAATGGAAAGGGGAGATGGACATGGATTTGAAAACTTATAAATCAGAACTTACAGCCAGATTGAGAGTTGCGCGTAATATAGCAAACCAAGAAAGTAACATCCGGAGAGATGTCAAACTTAGGCAGCGTAATCAGGGAAGGCACCTGAAAGATTTGCAGGTGGGGGATAAAATACTGCTTCTCATCAAGGGAAGGGGAAAAAACAAATTAGGGTTAAACTATGGGGGTCCCTATCAATTATCTCGAAAGCTGAGCTCTGTAAATTTTGAAGTTCAGGGGTCTGCTTCACGGGACAGACAAGTCGTTCACGTTGACAGGTTGAAGGCAGCTTGGGGAAGCATGGGTTCTCGGGGAAATCATAACAGATCTAAGGCTCATCAGCCCCCACTAGGCAGTGAAAATGAATGCCCAGAAGAAGAAGATGGAGACTCCATCAGCCCCTGCCAGAGTGGTACTCAGGAGCCTCAAGAAGAACCTAATGGAGTAGCTGAACCAGCGGCACCCCCAGCATTGGATGACCGTCCGAGGAACCAGATGGGATACAATCTCTGCCACAGACCAAGAGTGGATTACTGCCAGCTCCACGAGGGAGGCACAGTTGTAAACCAGATCTAGGGGGATGGATGCAGTTCATCTAGCGAGCAAGACGTCTCCAAGGAGGAAGGGAGTTGTGGGATTCGTCAATCGCAAAGAGTTGCGACTTATTTGTCCACCTCCTCCCATGTGGTCCTAATGTAGGCGCCCCTGCACGTGACTATGAGACTCCACACGTCCACTTGGAGCTGCAGCAGAGTTGTGGGAGTTTCCGGCAACAACCACCAGGTGGCGAGTGGAGCGAACCAGAGTGCACAATCAGGAACGAGATGACACGAGGGGACTGCTGGGTAATGCAGGAGGTGTATATATAGCAGGTGCTGTAGAGGGAAATTCATTCTGATTCCAATTCAGTTAGGATTTCTCCAGAAACGATGTCAGACAGCCGTCGTAGTCGAGTCTATCAGATCTTCCAACCATAAGTACCCGTTTTTCCCGTGCATTACCCACTGCAGATCCGTGCTATGTGAACGTGTCCGGTCTGGTCCGTATCTAAGACTTCTGACCGCCATGGGGACTCTAATGACATTATTAATTGATCATTGACTTCACTTCTGTTGTGTGTTTAGTTTGCTTAATTGTAAAGCCAGTAACGCTCCTCCCATTTTATTTATGCACAAGAAATTTTCCTTGATGGGTTCAGTATTTGTGTTATGTTGACTTATCCAAGAAATTGCTATTCTAACTATATTTTGTATTCTTTAATTTATACTTGTTACATTAAATTTCTTTAGTGTTACTTCACGCTTGCCTCTTATCGACCCTTAGTATAAGATAAAACTCTTGATATTATTTATCAAGATATCACAATATGGTGGTTACTATTTGAAAATATTAACATCTTATGCCCTACCAATTTATTATAATTAAATTTACTGTAACTTACTCAATTACTTATTAAGCTTTAATCTTATTGTTTACCTTATAATGCTTTATCAAAGACATACTTAATTATATTGAAATTTTAATAAGTTTTCTTACCTCAGTTATTATTTTATATATTTAATTTTAAGTTATAAATGATGATTTGTGACTTTATGATATGTTAATATTTGTTCATGAACTTGTACAATTTTACACTAACACCACTAACCCTTATTTATTATAGAAAGAAAAATAACTCCAAAACCACTATTCCACATAATAAACTTTAATGACTCAGATGTACATTTCGGAAACGAAGTTTCCTTCATCAGTGAGTCCAGGAATGATGAAGGAAACTTCGTTTCCGAAATGTACATCTGAGTCATTAAAGTTTATTATGTGGAATAGTGGTTTTGGAGTTATTTTTCTTTCTATAGTTGTGTCCACAGTTTTTGGCTTGATTCCATTGTATCTTATTTATTATATTTTATTTTTTTATATCTTACTTTATATATATTGCGCAACATCATTTATGTAATTTGAATCAGGGAGCCCACTAAGACCTAACTTGTCGGTTTATTTCCATACTGGTCTTAGACGGGCTCCGATGTATTATACCTAACTAACTAACTAAATAAATAAATAAAAAAATAAATAAATAAATAAATAAATGGAGATGGTTATATTTATTTTGATTTATTTATTTATTTGCATCCAAACTGGATAAATTACAGAAGAAAATACCAATAAACAATACTACCAGAAGAGATAGATCAAACGAATTTGAACTCTTCCTGATGGTTCTAAACATAACTTTTTAAACAAAATCTAAAGTGAATATAGGAGTAAACACAATGGTGAGTAGCATAAATACGGTTTACAACGAATTTCAAAAGGAAGTTGATTCCAGTATTTCACAGAATTAAAAGGAAAACTTTGTCTCATCAGCGAGGACTTACACCCATTGATTTCAAACTTATACAAGCGTATAGTACGATATGAAAAAGAATCAGATCTAAAATACCAACTAAAATCATGGAATGGATGACTCCTGTTCCTTAGGAGATCAGCTAATTCTAATAATCTGTGCAAAATAATTAGCGAATCAAAATATAAAATATTATATTTTTTACAAAAAACGAAAATTGACATTCTGAAGTCCAAATGGAATAGAGTCCTAATATTCCTGTTGTATGAAACTTTGACTTGTTTGAGTAAATAGTTCTGAATGTTTCACCAGATGGTCATCCCATATGTAACAACCCCATAACTTAAGTTACAGAAACCTTACATTCTTTAAATTTCAAAATCTCAGACAATAATTTATACAAAAAAACTTGTTTTTGCAATTATAAAACAATTTGAGCAGTCTGTTCACTAAATGAAAAGGTATTATCAAAGGTAATCCCTAGGATTATCATTTTTTTTTTTATTTACCACATCCTTCTGAATAATGAGTCTCTCCAATTTTTTTTGTATTCAGAAATAATAATTACAGAAGTAAGTATTAAGATAGTAATAATTGTTTCATCAGTCAAGATTGCTTTTTTTAATCGTTCATTGAAAATTGGACGCATTTTTGGCCCATTCCATATGCGTTTGCTCTCGTAGCTTTGCAAGAATGGTTTCTTTTTACGGTGAACTGATCGGAATCCCAGGTTTTAAAGTAATTATGGACGGTTGTCTTGCAAATAGTTTTTTTCGTAACATGAGAAAAGGCTGCTGCTAAGTCACGAACAGAAGATCGTCTGCTTTTCGTTACCAGACGTTTTAAAGTGTTCATGTCTCTTTTGCTAGCTGTTTTGGGCCTTCCACTATGAGGTTTCACTTCTGCTGAACCCCACTGTTTAAATCTTCTGATAACATTAGACACAGCTCCTTGACAACATGACATTTTTTGAGCAATTTGGGTTTGTGTCATTCCAGCTTCATAAAAAACTTATGATTTTGTTTTTTTGATCAGAAGATAGCTGACTGTTTCCCCCATGATGACTTTTTAAACAAACATACTACAATCACACTTTTAAAAATAATAACAAAAAATAAATTCCACTTTTATTTAAATTATGCTCATTGTAATAATGGGCATGAGGAATTCCTGCAAAATATTTTTTTTAAATTATTTCCAAAAAAAATAAATTTTTATAAACTTTATGGACAGATTTTTCGATTGTGCCACCCACGTGCGGCGGTGGACTATATGCATAGTCCTAAAATATACCTGCTCCCCGTACATCGAGGCGAGGGAGGGTGGACCTCTTATTAGCCGTGCAAAAGAGTATTAGATAGTACGTTTAAGCAAGACAACAATTTTTAAACAACTATTCGGACTTTAATTACTTATTTAAATACCCATATAGCATTAAAACATTTAACAATACTTAATACAAATTCAGGGGCCCTCTGAAACGAACAAATCAAAAACATAAGCTTCAAACGCAAAATTCTAAAATAAACAATGACAACAAAAAGTATTTTTGCCTAGAATTTACTGCACATATTCAAATTGGCATCTTGCCGGCATAAGTGTACTTTATGACAGTGTTACACAATAATGTACTAGGGCAAACTGCTCCACCCACCCCTTAGCGTCTTCATCAATTACAACAGAGCTTACGCATCAAATCAACACTGGAACGTGTCGTGTACCCCTTTTTTTATAATGCTGGGAGGGGTACCGTAACCCACTTAAGTATAGCTATTAAACAACTTCTTGTTCAATACTACTATGTGCCAACAATCCCTTAGGTTCCATTTTTCTCCGCAACTTAAGCGCGGACGTAGGCAGTTGCACTCCAAACAGTCTTATGACTCAATTTCTCGCTGGCACCTCTCGATTTGCTCACCAAGTAACATTTATGCTGACTCAGCTGAACATAAATTGTTCAGAAACGCTAATAAACATCTTATGCCATATAGCATCATAACTTACAAAGTCTGTTTCGTCAAATCTAATCAACATAGGATAGAATAACAATTGCACTTTTTCACAAATTAATTGTTCTTCAAAAGCGCATGCAAAAGAGCGTCCCGTCGGAAGACTGTCGCTCGAAGCATAGTCAACATACATAATACAGGCACGCAAGAATGTCAATATACATTCGGAAAACGACCTGTCGACGCAGTTTTTTTTCTTTCTTATAAGCCAAGAAACAAATTCTCCAGAAAAAATAAAATACAGGACGGTCTCACCCAGCTCGATGGCAAGTTGTTTTCTCAACTCTGTAGCTCATGAGGACAAAAGAACATCTAGGCCAATCGCTGCCATGAAGACGGACTTCATTCGAACGCTACATCTTTACAGCGAAACTCGCCAATACTTCAAAAAATCAGCATTTGGAGTTAATTCTGTAGCAAACGGTAAAATTAACTGCATTGCTATCCGTTCTAGTTCCACTTTAAAACGATGCTCCTTGGGTAGCGAGTAACAAGAGCCATTTTCGAAGCCTCCATCGCCGGTCACTTGTTTCCGCTCCTCTCCAAAACATAACATACGTCCTCTCAGGTCGAGAATTTTTTAACAACTCCATAAATGGAACCTCTCTTAACAATACTTACACACAATAAGAAAAGAAACGCAGTTTTTCGTAGAACAACTCCTCGCTACAACAAAGCTCAGCTATCGACGCCGAAACATTGTTGCCGCAATGGGAAATTCTACATCACTCTTCACAAATTGCTCTTAACAATTACCTAGGAAATTAAGGTTATCATCCCCATTACAATAAATTACAAACAATCACACACGAGTTTTTAACGACACACCACAAACAACGATATAAAATCGGGTGAACCACATGAAATACAGCGAACAGGGCATACACACACACACCTACGCCCCAATTCAAAACGTAACCGGAGCACCTCCCCCACCATAACCACATACACACTGACTTACAGACACAATATTATAAACATTGGATAGTGGTTTATTTTTACAAGTATTACTATTTATGAAACTATAAAGCTAATAAAATCCAATTTTGAGCAGTTAGTTTATTTATAATTATTTTGTTTAAATGAAAGCACATCTAATTTATTTCAATATTATAAACTTTTTTGGACGTTCTGTATTAGCACATTATAGATAGGGCAGTCTCTCTCAAGGAGGCAAAGAGATACAAGTGTCTCCCTTCAGCTCCCTAACAAATATTCAGACGATTTGTGTGTTTATTTGTGTTTGGAACTTTTGAACAGTGTAGAACCTTCCAGGCACGATGACAGCTTCCCCTTTCTCTTCTAGTGGGCTGGGTCAAAAACATCTGAACAACAGGAGCTGCTTCTACAGCAGGAAATTGCATAGTTACTGAAAACCAATTTGAGTTATTTAAATTTCTTCAGGTTGTTCGGTTTACCTATAACTGTAATTATCCCGGGCAACGTCCGATGCCTCTCTAGTAATTATAGAAAAAAACTGTTTGCTATAATATGTTCAGTTTAGACTAAAATAAAGTTTGAAGTCCAACAATTGTAAATGACCAAACAACAACAATAAAAAAAAGTAGTTTCAAATCCCTTCAGGTCCCGTTTTGCATACTCTTTTGCAAATGGCAACCACTATTTATTCAGATGTTATAATTTTCCTGTTTCGAAAACAAATCATGTATTGGGACTTTTGGACCATTCTGTATACACTCACTCACCAAAAGCCGTGGCACACCCCTCCAATCAGGTTCCTTGTCCGTAAAGAGGCAGATCCCCCTGCTTCTATTCTCGGAACGCATTCCTTTTTATCACAATCATTGTAAGCAAAACTAGCTGCAGAAATGGCAGCACGCTAAGAGCTATCTGCATTTCAACCGGGGATGATTGTTGGTTCCACATGGATGGGTGCCTCAATATCCGATGTAGCCAACACCCTACAATTTCCCCGCACAACTGTTGCAAGGGTCTATCGAGAGTACACCCAACGAGGGGTTACAAGCCATGTCAGACAGCGGGACGGGCCGCCCACGCCTCATTGATGCCAGGTGTTTGCCGGGTCACCCGGTTTGCAACTGCTGACCGAAGAGCAACAGCGGGCCAAATCACCATGCAGAACTACCAAGGACATCCCACAACTGTGATCGTGACGATAATTCGGCGAACCTTGGCAGCTGCAGGCTTTGGGAACAGGAGACCACGGCAGGTGCCACTCTTGACAGCTGCACATCGTCGACAATGCCTAGCCTGGGCCAACCAACATTGACATCGGAATGCTGAGGACTGGCGAAGGGTTGCCTGGTTCGACGAGTCACGGTTTCACCTGTATTGGGCCGATGGTCTTGTCAGTGTCTGGCGCAGGCCACACGAAGCCATATACCCTGCTTGTCAGGTGGGGACTACTCGGGCAGGTGGAGGCTCCATATTGGTCTGGGGTGCTTTCTCGTGGCATGCAGTGGGTCCATTGGTGCATCTGACATCCACTCTGCGTGCTACTTCCTATGTCGATCTGTTTGGAGGCCACCTGCACCCCTTCATGAACTGTTTTTACCCGTGGGCGACAGGATCTTCCAGCAAGATAATGCGCCTGCACACAGCCATTGTGACACAGCAGTGGCAGGAGGAACATGCTACCGACTTCACGACAATGATTTGGATTTCACGTTCCCCAGATTGCAATCCCATTGAACATTCGTGGGACGTTATCGAACGATCTGTCAGGTCGTGACCAACACAACTGGTAAATGCAGCATTGTTATGGAGTGCATTGGAGGCGGCATGGCTTGCAGTGCCTGTGGATGTGTTCTGGGGACTGGTAGACTCTCTTCCACAACAGGTCGCCGCCGTTATCCAGGACCAGAGGGGGGCCCATCACGTTATTAGGCAGGTGTGCCATGACTTTTGGTGAGTCAGTGTATATTTAAGTTTTGAAAAAGCATCCATTAAATTAGAAATGATTTACTTCCCAAATAATGATAAAAATGACGAATTTAATTACAAATTTGTTATACAATTCGGTTTCTGAATGAAAATGTCTGCCAATGTTTCCCCTTTTTGCAAAATACATTAAAAACAAAAAATTAGAAAGTGTAAATTCTACAAATATCAATTTTTAGTATATACAAGTATCATTATCTTTCAATAAAAGGCACTTTTATTACAACAATGCAGAAAAAAATAAAGTTGATAACCCTATTGATAACTTTATACAAAATATTTCATTCTTATAACAAAATAAGCCAAATATGGCAAAAATCTGATTGTCAATATAAAGAATTCATTCTTCTAGGGTCCTCTGGCATGATGCTAATGCTATCTTCAGCTCGGCCACAGAGCAAGCAGTCCATTTCATATTCCTGAAACATGAAATTTTATACATTATAAAATTTGAAATAAAACATGAATCCCATGAAGATAACTTCAAAATCAAATGTCATTCCTTCATAGGCCTCACTTTTTTTTTTATGCAACTTAAAAGAACTTTAATGCAATGAATATAAATTTATATTTTATATTTCGTTAACGAATGGGAAAATTATCAATTGTATGTCGAATGATTATTAAAAAACAATACCTATGGTAGCAAATATATTTTCTTCTATATATAAGAAGTCAAATATCCATCCATACCTTCTCTAGAAAAAATATACAGGTCATATATACATTGGCTGACAAAAAAAAGTGAAGCACCCAGAAGGAGTGGTTGAAAGTGAATGAAACGACATATAATGAAAGAGCACGTGACTTTATTGTACGGATTACAATATAGGATGGAACAGACAACGCCGTTGGCAGTACAGGTGGAAAGCGACTCCTCGAGACAGTGTGCGGGAACTCAAGGGGTGGTGTAGAGTCTCCAGTACATGTTCGTAGATGGCAGATGCAGATGCCGATGCCATGGGATTCCTTAATGCTTGGAGCACCATACGACTGTCCTCCCTTGGGGCGATGTTTGTTGGTTGACCGGAACCTGCACAACGTGCATGGGTGCCCTCCTGTATCCACTGATTCCAAGATCGGGCCACTACGACATCTGAATGGTCCACACGCCTAGCAATTGCATGATACGGCCAACCAGCCTCATGCAGTCCCACAATGCGGCCCCTGTCAAATGCTGTAGATTGGTGGATAGGATGTCTAACACATCTGCAAGGCATCGCGGGTGCTATGTACAGTAAAGTAATCTCTCTGAACATCTTGCGTAGCTGTCGGACTCACGTGAGTTGACTGGTAACAACTTATGAACATCATGGCGGTGACATCATGAATCCACTCTGGTGAACGTTCTAGACATTACAGATCCTTGTGTATCTAATTGTTTACTGGCGCATCAATGGTATGCATGTGTACCGAAATACTACCTCCGTTCAGAAATTGTCCGTTTTGATACTTTTGTTAAACATAAGAACATTAATTATTCACTTGTCCTTTTTTTGACTTTATTTTAATTATTATGATCATAGCAAGCTGTTCATTAATTTATATGTTCTTAAGTCACGTTTTCTTTGCATAATATGGTCGTAAAATTTCAAATTTTGAATATCTTCAAATATTTGTTCTTAGCGGGCTTGAGGTAACTGTGAAAAGATGGAATCATCTCAACGAAAGAAGAAAAACCTGTCTGATGATCAGAGAAATGGTATCCTACAATGGCAATAATTATAAATTGGCAAAGATGCGAAGAGAAACGTTGGACGACTTCCTGTAATGTTAAACTGCAGCCCAGAGACTATCAAAACTGCCCAAATTGTTTAAATTCTAATTAATTAACCTACCATTGTAAATATAATTAAATTAAAAGTATTCGCAAAATAATTTTTCGCTCAAATTGTTTATTTTCTCAAAAGAGACAATCATTTTTGAACAAAAATTTTGATCAAAACGGACAATCATTTCTGAATGGAGATATTAGGATAATATTAGACTACTCCTTCTGGGTGCTTCACTTTTTTTTATCGGTCAGTGTATTTTTAGATACAATTGGAATTAAAGTAAAATTTATTTAACACAATTTTAACCTTAACTTTGAAAATTTTAAATTAAAACGACATATTAAAAATTAGTTAAGGCATCGTTATCCAATGATAAAAGGATTTTAGCATCAAAATGTTACGAGCAGTAGCGGCTCGTGACTATAATAAGTGGAGGAGCACAAATATAAAATTTCAGGTACTTAGGCTTTTTCGTACAAAAGTTATAGCTTGATTTGTATATGGAGCCTCGCGGCCCCTGCTGAGGCCTCAGAGGACTATATCAATATTAGTGTGTAATAGCTAAAATTCTAAGCAACAGACAAATATAATTTCAATATATAAACAAATAAATATAAAACATTTCAGGTTTCTGAACTATTTAAATTTATAGCTTGATTTGAGATTGAGGCGGCAAGGCCCCTGCCAAGAGACTTATAGAATTTTTATTATACATTAGCAAAATTTTTAAATACCACACTGTGATTAAACAAAATTTCAGGACTGTAGGTCTTTCTGTTCAAATTTTATAGCTTAAATTGTATTTGAGGCCGCCAGGGGCCCCGCAGCCTATACCAGTCTCCTTGTATATTGTTTATAATTTTTAACTAACGCACTGTAAAAATATAAAACTTCAAGTTCTTAGGCCTTTTTATTATTCAAATGTTAGAACTTATTTGTGATTTGGGCTTCAGGGCCCCTGTGGAGACCTAGGAGCCTTAAACCAGTTTTTCGTGTATATTAGCTAATTTTTAGTAAACTACTATAAGTATACAAATTTTCAGATTTCTAAGCCTTTTCATTCAAACATTATAGCTCTGTTTGTGTTTAGGGCCCCAGAGGACTATATAAGTTTTAGAGTATAAGAGCTAAAATTTTAAGTAACACACCATAAGTATGCAAGAATTCAGATTTCTGGACTTCCGGTTCAAACGTTATAGCTTGATTTGTGACTGGGGGCTCAGGGCCCCTAGATGATTCGCTATATTTCTTGCACAGTCCTCTGTATAGGGCCTACGTGTGTAGAAAATTTCAAGCTTCTAGGTCATTCCTTTCAAAAGTTATGGCATCAAAATGTTACGAGCAGTAGCGGGAGGATTCGCTATACTTCAAAGACAGTTCTTTAAATTCTGACGTCACAAATTGCTCAAACGCAATCAAAACTCCATAGACATGAAAGGAAGTCAGTTGGGGAAACCACAAAAACACATGGTTTGGTCCACCCTAGAGGATTTGCTACATTTTTCGCTCCGTCCTCTGTATAAGGTCTACATGTGTAGAAAATTTCAAGCCTCTATGTCAATCCTTTCAAAAGTTATGGCGTGTTACACACATGTTACATACGTCTGTACCGTCGTTAGAGCTTTTACATCACGTGACTGCATAAGGCATTCTGGGTTTAGGTCGCTTAGCAACCCAGGACACAGAAGTAGGTCAGCCATCTTGGATAACAAGCTTGCTTCGCACACGCTATGGTACCCGGCACAAAAGAAAAAGGAAACTGCCACATGTGTAAATGAATAAAACTCGTTCAACTAATCAGAAACGAACTGGAAAGAAGGTATTACTTCTACCTGGCATCAGTAGTAAGTAATGCCCTGATTCCTGTCCGTTTCTGATTGGATAAACGAGTTTTATTCATTTACGAATGCACCAGTTTCCTTTTTCTTTCGTGCCGGGCACTATAGTCGCTATGGCAAGATCGGCGCATAACACAAATCTCCCAATCCATGCACAACTGAGATATAAATAAAAAATTGCTGATATTGATAGTATTGATCTTTATATCCTATTAAATCAGGAGCTCACTTTAGAGGAAAGTAGTTTGCCTTCATTGGAACTCATCAAAATTTCAAGCTACGCCGTCCACAAGCACAGCTGAATCACGCACAAAGAAATGAGGGGCTACAAATCACTCGAAGCATACAAGAATTTTTTGTGTGGCTGGGTCCTCGAAATCTGCTACAAACAAATTAACGTTAACACATTCGTTTATAGCAAGGTATGTAATAAATGAGACACCGAAAGTAAAATCTCAGGAGAAAAGTTCAGCGTAGCGTCCCCTAATTTACTCGGCTGACATCGATCAGCCCAGTCGCGTTTATGCTCTGAATTTATTATCGTAACATATCTAATTATATGTAAATGATTTATAATGTTATCGAAATTATATTTTAAGTAATATATGCAGGAAAAAAATCACTAAAGTTCCGTGACAATGAACTTCAGCTAAGGGGCGACCATTGGTCATTCATGTCGGCATGGCCGCCGATCATTTAATGTACACCGTCACGGAACTTTCGTGATCTTTTCCTGCATAAATTTCTTAAAATATAATTTCGATAATATGATAAATCATTTACATATTAATTAGGTATGTTATGATAATAAATTCAGAGCACAAACTCGACGAGACTGATAGATGTCAGCCGAGAGAATTGGGGGACGCTAATCCAAACTTTATCAATTTCTGATATACCAGATTCCTTTGGAAAAATTACGACGAACTCGTTTGTTTAATTAAACAAGCGTTTTCTGTATGTAGTATCCAGTTTAATCTCATTGTAAGAAATGATCGAAATTTTATACTGTCGCAGTCGTGGGGTACAACTCTTAACCGCGGTGAGCCAAGCTCTTCTTCTACTGTTCTTTCGAAGGTTAGCTTATTTTGGTGCCTCTGAATTACAGGTATTCTGTAAAAAGACTTTAATCTATCTCTAGTTCGCCGATTAGAACACCCTAAGATGCAGCAAAATGACATTGTATAATGATTTCCAGAGCGTGTGCGAGCAGCGAAGAAAGCGAGTACCTGTTTGCTTGTTATCCAATATGGCGGCATAAACTTTCCTCGTGTCGATGATATCACAATGACGACACGATGACGGGTAGTGAAAAAGCTCTATAGGGTTTTAGATGATGCTAAAACCTAAAAATTTGTAAAAAATACTAGCATATTCCTTGATATTTGTTCTAATGGCCACCCAAATTTCAATGTAGATTTCATTTTAGAAGTATATAAAATAAATGATATGATGCAATTTAACTAAAAATGTTAATACTCATGACGTGTTCGTCACTTCAAGGACGTCGCCTGAGCCATTGTTAGTATTCCTGCTCCTGCTCACATCAAATCAGCACATCGGATCTGATAAATAATTTAATACTGATTGAACTATTTGGAATTCCATCCTGTAATTTCCTAGAATTATGGAATCAATATGAGGGAATTACACTATTTTATTAACAATTTTAGAGCATCGTTTTCAGGTAAATATATGATTTTATAAAATTAACTCCCCCCTCTTATTTTAATTTGAAGTCCATAAAGTAAATTAAAGTAAAAAGCGATTCAGTTTAGCTTCGATTTGATATATAAGACAATTCCCTACGACGGATATAACCTTTATGTATTATTGATCTAAGAAGTTTAAATGATTAATTTAAATTTAAATGTGTTCAGTCTCCTTTTAATGGGGAAAATCGTAAAATTAATAAAAACAAAAAATAAATAATAAATAAAGTCACCAATCTTGAAAAACGAAGAAGAAACTTGTGAGATGGAAGAAAACTCAAAGGATGTAGTCTATTGAAGATGTCGTTGATAGTAGAAATAAACCCAGTCTATTGAGGATGTAGATGAAGTCTTGTGAAGATAATGTTGATAGGGGAAAAACGATAATCTTGAAGGAAGTGTTGGTTTTGAAATACAGATGAAATTTTGAAGAGGGTGATCCAAATATTTGGGATAAAATTTATATAAAAAAACGTTTTCGAGAATATTTCTCATCATCAGTTGGATTAAACATTCATTAAATATAAAAAAGTAATTTAGATAGTTATATAAATAATCAAATTACTATCTAAATTACTATGTAATATACTATGGGATGCTAAAACAAGTAGTTCGATCTTTTTTTAGACCCAAGAAGTTTGCGGCCTAAAGTGAATACGGCCAATATTTGAAAAAATACAGTAGTTAAAACTGATACATCTGACCATCTCACACCATGAGCTCCCTAACAGAAACCAATGTAAACTCCCTATGTCAAGAAACTCCCCCCCCCCCCTCTACCTTTTAAAAACACTACAATATAATCAGTTTGGTGATGAATTGAATACACTTTAAAAGAAGGAATAATTATCATGTATGAGGATTACTGTAAAGTGTTTAACCAACAACGCTGCACACATCATACAAAGACCATTCTTTGAACACTTTTTACTCTCCCTCAGCATCTATAGGAAGTTTCATCCTCCTGAACGAGTCAGACGTGCATTTATTTCAAATGAGTAGTTGTCGTATGCTGCTAGGATATCACTGTCACTGTCAAAATGGAACCTCCTGAGTTTCCTCTTGATTGATGGGAACAAAAAGAAGTCACAATGTGTCAAGGTAATTGTGACATATAAGTTCATATGCGCACTATCCGTGTAACATATGAGATTATATGCACAAAGATAGGACTTAAAAGCCATATCTGTTTTAATTTTAATAAAAATATACGTTAAGGAGTTATTATAAAAAGGGGGGAGGGAGGTAATAATTAAGACAACCAAGAAGGAACAAAATCAACCTAATTTGGTTATGATAGTTATTGAATAAAAAAATTTATTATTTAATAATTGTATTATTATTAAGTATCTTAGTGATTTTGTTTTATGTAAGCCTAATTATTTGAGCACGTGCTTTTGGTTAAATATAGAACGGGATCCGGGAGACTCTTTGTTGATAAGAAAAGGGGGAGGGGTGAGTAGGGGAGCGGGAAACTTGAAAGAGAGAGGACAGAACTACGTAAGTATGCAACCCCAGAGTGCAACGTGAAAATAAAAAATTTTGGGTGTGTGAAATAACGCACAGATATTTTCGAGAGACAACCAGCCAAGTGATCAGTCGACCATTCCGAGCTCTACATATTCACCTTAAGATGTCCGAGACCTGTATCTAGTAAACGACCGATGTAAAGGCATTGTCTGCGGCTAAAAGCGACCGGAAGTGGGAAATCGACACCTCGGAGACGGCGAAGTCTTCGGCTTAACGGGAAAGCGACCAGGTTCCCTAGGCCTCTCGGCGGGATAGGATGGGTACGGGGAGTCTTGTGGGAGCAAAGCAAGGCATCCCCTAGTTCTAAACCGAGAGCGTCGACCACGGGTGGTCACCCAAGATAACACGGCGTGGGATATCCAGCAGGAAGCGACAACGGAGCTCGATCCACCGGCAGCTACGATCGTGAACAGGCGACTTACAAGGTGCAATGGAATTCAGAGAGACCAACAATCAACTTAGTGTCTACTAACAGATAAGTACTGTAATAAATTTGTTAACCTTTTCCCAGCCAGCTATTTTCTTGAGAAAATGATTCTTCTTACAGGGGGATAGAAAATATTTTTTAAAAAATTCAATAACTTATATACTGCTTTAAAATTTTAAATTTGTGATCTTGAATATAATTGCTTTTGATTAGTAATTTTTTTGATCGATTAAAAGTAATGGTTTTTGTTTTAAACAATACATTAAAATGTATAATAAAATTTTCTATTTGAAAAACTTGGTTTTAATCCTTTTTTAAAAAATTACAAATGTAATAATTTCGTATTTGAAAATAGCCAAAATTTAGGGAGAAATCTTTTCTAAATAAAGCAAAAAAAAAAAATTTTCAATATCTCTATTTTTTTTAACGATTTTTTTTATATAACTGAAGGTGGAATATTTTTACTTTTTTTTTTGGAATATCTATGTAATTTGTTGTTAAATGGGTCACACCTGCCTGACAATAGCCAGAAAATCACATAATAGGATTTTAATCCCTTTCTTTGATAAAGCATAGATGTGGCCTTATCTAACTTCCTCATATTCTGAGAAGGGAACAATCTCAAATGACGTCATCAAGAAACGATCCTGATAGCAATGGTTTTAATTTTTGTGAAATAACTTATGAATAAAATGTAACTTACGAAAAAAAAAATTTAAAACATAAATAAAAGGTATCATTTTAATATAATTCAACCATTAAATGGTTCAATTGTGCCCTGGAATTTTTTAATAAATTCGTAATTTTAGATGTTGCTAAGTTTCTCCATACACAAGCTTTCTAAAATTTCGAATATTATTGATTATTAATAAATTTGGGGTATATAATTTATTTGCAGTTAATTATAAAGCTTTCAAGAATTCAACAAAAGCAGTTTGAAGTTTTTATCGATAATAGAAAATTTCTTATAAGCATTTTTTATAGTCATGATTTCAGCCTATCCCCCTCCTTTGACAACACCTGTGGACAATCATTTTTTTATTATATTTTCTCATTTAATTTTAAAACTTGAAGGGATATACTAGCAGTAATGTGCATCTGAAAAAAAATTAAAAAAAATTAGCAATATATCTGTAATAGAATTTCAGTTATATGCATTTAAATTTTGTAATGTGTTATACGGAATTGACATAGCTACAAGTGGCCTGATTAGGCCACTTCCGCTGGGAAAAGGTTAATGGGCCCCAATGTAAATCAAATTAGAATAGACTGAACTGACTTCAATATTTCATAATCAATTTGCGTAGGACGTTCATATCTCTTTCAGTATAACTTATAAGTTTGGGTATTTAAGTAGGGTTAATTTTTTACGCTGGAAGCACGTGGTAGAATTTAGGCGATCATCTCTTGTTCTCTAGATTAAGCACAATAAGGGTTAATCATATTTGTGCTTGATATACGTAGTTAATGTTTATTTAAAGAAAAAAATTTGGTTTGTTTTTTTTTTTGGAAACGAATGATCAGATGTATCAAAATTTTTCTTTATTATTGTCAGAAAATTTTCCATTAAGTCCCTGTTAATGCTGTTTAGCCATAATTAATAATTGTTACAATATCTCATATACATGTAGAATAAGAACTGCAAAACGAATCTTAAGTTTCCTTTTTATTTATCTCAATAAATGAATAGTTGTTATCAATTCCATATGTGGTTCCTACTTGGATAAGCTTAGTTATTAGGCACCTTAGTAATTAGAACTGTAATTTAATAATAATAAAAATAAAAAAGGGGAGAATAAATTAAAGATCATGGGGGGGGGGGGGGCTAAGTAAGGTTAGCAGTCAGAAACACTATACGATCATAGCGGTTTTAGAACAAGCAAGCGGGAGGGCCTTGCGCTGATAAGGTAAGTTAGATTAAGGAAATTGCATATCGGGGATTTATTTGTAATGACGGCCTCTTATTAATTAACAGTACTTAATAAAAATAAACAGTCTTAACTCGTCACATAATGACCAGATTTTAACAGAAAAACTCAGTTGTCTTAATGGAGGCATGTGCTGGGGTGTTGTCAGATACCACAACAAACCTTTTGTTCCAATCTTCAGATGCTTCTCTTTCCATTTTGGCTATTCTAGGACGTTTGGCACACGGGATGTCACTTACCAGTCTGCTGAATTGTCTTTTCAAGCACAACTGTGCACACATGACCAGTGGAACAGAAGAAAGTTGCCACCATCATCTTCCCAGCACTCTGAGAACATTTGCATTTCTGTGTTGGTCCTGCTCTTTGAGAAGCCACTGTTTGGATTGTTCCTTAGTTTCGGAGTCGTAATGATAAGAGCCGCGTTTCATCATCTGTGAAAATGTCATTGACATGTTTTGATGCCCTGTTGTTGAACCTTTTGATCATTTCTTGACACCATTGTACTCTGGCTGCTTTCTGTTCTTGGGCCAACAAACGAAGGATCCATGAAACCTTCCCGAGTTACAGGTGTTCATGCAAGATTATTTTAACCACTGATGATCTGATGGCCAGGCTTGCCTCAATCTGGGAACAGGTTACCCGATTCTCATTCGTGCTCGTATCCACACAGAACGGATTTTCCCGGTGTAACTGCATCAGCTGGCCGTCCACTGTGAGGTTCGTTTTCAAGTGACTGTCTTCCTCTTTTAAACTCATAATACAAGGACAAAACTGTGACTTTACTTTGAACTCTGCGAGGTGATGTCTGTTGTAAAGTTTCAAACAATCTGACATTTCTAAGCCTTTGGAATAATCATAGAAAATCATAGCATGCAATGCCTGCTGATACAGTTCCATTTTGTCATACGTTTATCTGTCAGTGCACAAGCTTTAGAATTGTGTCAGGCAAAAACAATGCAATGTGGCACACTCAAATCTTGCACGCAACCATATAAGAGTAAAGAACTTGGAAAAAGTAGAACAGATTCTGTGGGATGCGTGCAGTGTTTCTGGCTAAAAACTTTTAGCGCCCCTCGTATAAACTACTCCTCGTTATTAAAATTCAATCTTTTGTAAATTCCATGATTTTATAAACCTGATCGTAAGTTATTTTTAAAAAAATTTATATATTAACATTTTTAGGGTTTTAAGCACATTGAATTCCTCATCAAGAGCAAATGCAAATACAGGTATTACTCGTTATACACTAACTCATTTTATGCGATTTTTATAAAGTGAATACAGTAGATGCATAATAATCGGTAAGGTCCACTGTTGGAGTCTTTTGCAAAGCAAACATTCATGAAAAAAGAGGTAATTGTGATCAAAATAATTCCAAGATTAAAATAGAGAAAAGATACATCACCAAAGAAGTTATAAATGTAAAGAACACACTTTAAGTGATTTCATATCATGTGAAATTGCATAAAGCGAGGGACTTTTTAAATTTCAGTAATAGTTTTTCCCAATGCAAAAGGCTTTAAAGGTTATCTTAGAACTCTCAATCTTACCTGAAAATCGCCATCAACTCGAAATATGTATTCATGGTTAGCAATAATATGTTCACAATTTCTGCATTTATCTAATAAAGGAAGAACATAATATTATTTATTAGAATTTTCAAGAAACTGAATTTTATAAGCTAACTCTGAAAATAAATTAAGTACGTTCAAATGTGATGAATTCCTCGCCTTCATCATCCACAATAAAAGTTTCATTGCTGATGATTAACTGATCTTTGAGTTGACATTGTGCACATCCTTTGTAGTTTAACAAATAGGAACCAGTTTCTAAACACATTCTTCCCTAAACAGAATGAATGAATTAATTAATTAATTATTAAAAACAGAATGATTCATATACAGGGTGTGCCAAAAGAAGCGGGACGGTCGAATATTTTGCGAAATTTATGTCGGATCGAAAAACTGAAAAATACGTGTTCAATATTTTTCAAAAATCTATCGAATGACACCAAACACGACCCCCCACCCCCACTCCCAGGGGTGGAGCAGGGGGGGAGAGCAACTTTGAAATCTTAATTTTTCTATAATTATCCGTAATTTGTTTTTTATTATTTGACTGTATAATTAATCATATTGTTTTGGTCTTTTGGCTTTGTTAAGCCCAATATGGTCTACTCTGTTGGTCCTATGGACCATAATGACCTCTGTGGGCTTCGTTCTATCTAAAATCTTAAATAAATAAATAAATAGGTAAATTTTTACTATGCGCACAATCGCACAACAACTGAATCCGCAAACTGAAAACGACTGTGACACGATCCGCCATCTGTTGAGAGTGAGATTATCCTAGGAAACTTTTAACTCTGAGGCGGTAAATCGCTGTGGGCGATAAATCACTTTTGGCAGTAAATCACTATGGGCGATAAATCAATGTGAGCGGTAAATCACTGTGGGCGTAAATCACAAACTTTTACCACTCAAGGCGCTTCGCGCCTCACGTCAGCCCTGCGAGCCTTATTCAATGTGGCTCATTGGTCACTGTTTTCAGTTACTCGAACGCCTTTGGCGTTCTGTCTACGATGTCCCCCTCCGGGGGTAAATAATTGATATATACCCCAACCTATTTGGTTACAGGGAGCAGTTGGTTTCCCCTCAGCCGGTTACAGGAGGCTAATGATCTGTATTTTTTAGTGGTCACAAAAATGGCTGCCAGAAAGTTACGGGAACTCATTTTATGGTTAAACCTAAGTTAACCCAACCTCAGTTAACCTAAACCAACACCAGAACGCTCAAAAAAATGCTGGCTTACCTTTAAAACATGGTTCCTTTTGACAATAGCTAATTATCCAGAAAGCAGAAAAAAGAACATCTGAAATCGACAAATAGTTCGAAATGACCACAACATGCCACATGTGTGATTGCTATGGCAACAGCTAGCGTACGACGGGAAGAGACAGCCAAAACACGCCCTCAAACGTCAGAATCCACAAACAAGACACATTGCCAAAAAAACGCAAAATCAGTCGTCGTGCGATTGTGCGGATAGTAAAAATTAACCAAAAAATAAATAACGAATTTCAATATAACGAACTCATTATACAGAACAAACATTTTTTTTTCTTGCAATAATTGTAACTGTTCGTTGTAACGAATTTTTACAAAACAGAGAAAGAGAGAAATTGTGTTTCGCGCTGCCAATAATCATGTGCTTTTAGGGAGGGAAAAAAAGACAGGAAACTGGCACATTTCCACTTTTTTGGACAAGTAAAAGAAAACAATTCACCACCAATTTTAAACTCAGTTTTAGAATGCACAGAGAATGGTGAAAAGAAAAGTATTGATGCTGAAAAGTTTGAAATATCTTGATCAACTTTATCAACTGTCATCAAGCAAAGAAAAAATAAAATTATTTTCATTCCTATATTACAGTAGATATTACCTTATGGTGGCGGTTAATGTCCACTATCTGCACATCGGGTGATGACAAATTTTTTTTCTTTTTATCTTTTTTTAAAGATCGTTGTACCCCCCCCCCCCAAAGAACTGATATATACCCCCTTTTCTATTTAGTCACAGTAAATTTATATAAACTTCATTTACCTTGGTCACATGATCAGTCATCGCATGATCTGCAGATAGTGAACATTAACCGTGAAAAATATAATTTCATTTCATTTCTTATATATATAAAAAAAAAATAAATTAAATTTTAATTTGTAATTGTTAACAATTTTTTATTATTTTTATTTTAAAGAGTTTCTAAGAAAATTTAAAAAATATTATAAACACCTCAAAAACCTATCAAAGTCTAAAATTATCTAATAGAGATTTTATCATAATGAATTTACTTGATTTTGATCTTTGTTTATTGGATTAGGGTTTATTGTAATGATATACAGGGAGAGGCATTTATCTTGAGACAACTGAATATCTCGGAAACTAAGCATTGTATGTAAAAATGTCCAAAATCAAAAGTGAATTATTTCGCGAGGGAAATTCATTAGTTAAAAAATCCCCCCCCCCCAACTTGTGAATTTCAAAAATCCAATATTTTTCAATACACGCACATACATTCTGTCTCCATAGGATTGCTGCCCCCAAAAGTTTACTTGGGCACTAAAAAATTTTGAATTTTTGAAATTCTGATTTCGGATTCTTAAAGACCATTAAAAACTAGAATAGGAATGTCTGTATGACCAAGTCTATCTTTTTGTCTTCATCGATAAAATTGGGTTCAAAACTTTAAAAGTTCCACACTTTCAGGGCCTCAATCTCCTAAACAGTTGGATCAACTGAAAAAACACCAAGAATAAAACATTTCTCGAATATTGTGTACAATCTGAATATACCATTAAAAATAGGGATTCCTACTTAAGATTTCAAAGCTACCCCCTCCCCCCAGCCCCCCTCACAAGAGGGGAGGGGGGGATTTTTTGCATTTTTTAACTAGTTGTTTTAATATATTTTTTGTATTAGAAGTGTGCTTTGGAACGCAGCAGTAACTCATTCTGTTAAATTTAGTGGTAAAAATGAAAATAGTTTCATATCCGTTTTCAAATGGGGAACTATGATACCTAAGAAAGATTTTTATTTTTTGCAACTAAAATAAATAAAAATGTTTATACACATGAAGCATTTTTTTTTTTTTTTTTTTTTTTTTCCCACAGTAGTAATTTATTTAAAAATATTTACATAGCTGTGTTTTTTTTAATTAATTTATCTATACATGAAATTATCAATTTTAAATTGCCATCTGATGGGAAGCCATGAAAACGTCAAAAGATTTTAACTTTTTGCATCTGAAATACATTTATTCGGCTGTAGAGCATTTTTTGACAGAGTGGTAGTATCTGTAATTTTTTAATTTATTTGTTTTTGAAATTATCATGAATTTTATCACGGGGGAGGCCGTGGCCTGGTGGGCTTTCACTGAAACACAACCTCTTAGAAGTTAAGCAACATCAGGCACGGCTAGTCACTGGATGGGCGACCATCTTCACCCCCCTCCCCCCGGCTGCTGTGACCATCATAGAGCAGTCGCTATAATCCAGGTTCATCCAGGGACCCAACTCGTTGGCCTCAGGCCATACAGGCCCTGGACGGACGTAATGGAATACCAGTACTAATAAATAAAAATAAGTAAATAAATTTGATAGGGAAATTAAGAAAAGATTGAAAGATTTCTATTTATTGCATCCGAAATGCATTTATACAGCTGTACAGAGTTCTTTTCACAAGTGATGGTTTATTTAAAACATTTGCATAGAGATATTTTTTATTTATTTATTCATTTTTGAATTTATCATGGTTACAAAAGCACATGAAATACCATTGAAATAGCTAGCTTTCTGCTTGTTTATCCAAAAAGAAGGCCATCTGGTGATGAAATTTCGAAATCACTATCGGACGCACTTTTCAGCAGCATGATCAGGCCTTGTTAATCTTGAAGGGCTCGAATGAACTGATTTTTTTTTTTGGTCCCTAGCTGATCGTTATAACGAGGTCCCTAACTGTTCCAACTGTAGTTGGAAGAAATTAACTAACAATCCTTAAAATAATTTAACATGACGACAAGTACAGTATTTTTTCGAAAATAGGCCGCGGCTCTAAATCCCCCCAAAAAACGAAAATTTTAGGAGTGCGGCCAAAAGTGAGAGCGGCCTAAAAAGAATTTTTTTTTTTTTTTGAATTAACGAAATATTATCGGTAATTGAATAGAACAAAAAAAAGATTGAATTACTTCGTTTTAGCATCCAGTAGTATCTTAAATATTAATTTAGACAATTTTATTATTCACATAACCATCTAGATTATTTTTATATATTTAATCAAAGTTATATAAATTTATTAATAAGATATGTAAATAATTATAGTAATCTCATTTTAATGAGCGAGTGTAACTTTTATTTCATCGGCAGCAACTATGATTTTATCAACGAACTGCTGACCAATAGCTACAGAGAGCATTCTGTGACATCACAACATTGCAACATTTTGGAGTGGAATGGGCTGATAAATCGCCAACAATAGCTTTAACACGTGGATTTCATAATTTATGAATGAAAATATATGTGACTAATTTATTATTGTTCTGAAGGGTTAGAAGATTAATTTTACTATTAGAAAACGATTGAACTAAATCTGGTAAAGTTAAAGCCATGAACTCAAATCCACTGTGTTTTTATCGGATAACTTTTGCAGATCTGCGATCAATCTAGCGTTTCAAAAAGTATAAAGTGTAACAGTGTGACTGCTGTCAGTGTGTATTTCGTGTTGTAGTGAATCATGTATTTATTATTTGTTTTTTTTTTTCCTCGGTGTTGCGTTGTCCGTTGTTTTTGCTAAATTTGGTGTTGTGGATCGTTTTGGCTTGATTGGAGTGGGCGTGGTCTTTGTTGCATGAAAAGTTCCGTGTGAGGCCGTTAGTGTTTGCTATATTCGTTTTAAATGCGTTTTGCACATTAAAAATGATGGCATTGTTTTGTGTTGTGAACTTTAACCTTATTGTTTTTTTGTTTTTTTTTTGGGAAGCTGCAACAATTGCGAGCAATGATGATCTCCGAGCTGTGTTGTTGCAGCGTTTCTCTGAAATTGAGCTATCAACAAAGGTTCCGGTTGAGTGCTTTTGTTGCGAGAGCGATGACAGTGGCAACGATGTGTTGTGCAGGGAAACGATATGAAAGCGGCGTTCGTTCTATCTTCCCCCGTTTCAGCGATGTCTTATTTTAAGCCGTTTTTGCTTACAACTGTAGGAATAAAAAAGTATGGTACAGTTTGTTAAGTGGATACACCGATATTTAAAAAGGATCCGCTTATTTTGAAGTGATTCTTGCCAACTGTTTTTCTGTTTTGGAGAGAAACTCTGCTTCTGCTGCCGTTTGGAATGCAGGAGAACGGAATGCTCTTTTGTCTGCCTTTGTATGAAAGATGAGAAAACCTCAGCATTGTGACTTTTCAAATGGTGAGATATTTCCAATTTAGTTTTCTTTAGCGCATTCGGCCTAAACTCGACAAACTTCAACAGGAGGTATCGCGATATGTGGCTTCCCTGTCTAACCCACTCCTCAGAGCAGGCGGCTCATGCACAGCGCATGCGCCGTGTGCAGTTAATGACGTGATTGTGGGTAGAATTTCAAAATGGAGGAGTAGCACATGCTGTTATGCTATTACATTTGAAATATGTTTAATTGTCAGTGTGTAACTCATAGATACAATTCGGATACTAGAAAAAAGAAAAACTTAGTCATGTTTCCATGTATAAAACGTCAACTTTCATCCATTCTCTTCACCTTCTGAAAATAGAAAAAGAAAACTGTATTTGGATGTACTACGAAGAGAGAGACTGGCCACAGGAAGGAGAAAAAATTTCTATTGCGCATGGGTAGAGCTTGAGCACTTAAGGAAGCCGCATATCGCGATACCTCCTATTGGATTTGTGATTTGTTAATATGGAACAAAAGGCTCTTAATTCCGTCTATAGCTACGAAGCGCTGTGTGTAACTGTTATATAAGAACAGCAGTAGTCTTGTGAAATTCTAGGGATTATTTACGTGAGATTTATGATCGCAGCATATAAAAGTTTTTTCGTGGGATCTGCTGACTAAACTTGTGTTGCGCAGTTTGGATGCATTTTGTTAAGCATTTCTAATTATTGTCTGATGATATCCGGCTGTGTGTTTGTAGAGGGTGAGCCGAACTGGACGCATGGGTTGGTAGCGAAAGCAAGATGCCAATTGTTGAGAATTGTCAATTCATAAGGCCAGTGCTTCCGCTTGTGTGTGCTACTGTGAGTTGCTGTGTGTAGCGAGCAGTAGGAGTGTCAGTATACGCGTGTTGGCATCAGAGCATCAATTATTGTTGTGCTAGGGGTTACTGCTCTCTCCCCTGTTTCCAGTACAAGGTGTGCTAGTTTTGAAGACACCTGTGTTCTTGGATGTCCCAAAGGAGAGCGTGACACGTTCTTGTTGCTCCTCTGCTTGTCTGGTGGTCTTAGAGCACTATCCTGGTGTTGGCAGGTGGCCAGCTCTGTTGTGATGAGGCTATTCTGAATCGCTGGTCTAGCTGCTCTAGCCTATTTGCTCATGCGCCAGTAGCGGCAAAAGGTAGTGGGGGTATGAAGGTGCAAATCAGAGCAGACGTTAAATGCTTGCCTGTTAGCGATCTATTATGCTTAATTTTGAGGGGATATATTCGTGTTATTGCTTTAATTGTAATTGAGTTGGGGCCCCAGGTTTATTTACATTAGTGAATAATTTTATTGTCTATTATTTATATTACTGGTTAAATAAAATGTCAGTTTTAGTGTATTTATACGCCTTCTCTTTGAAGTAACCACACGTTGTCCCTCCCTTGCAAGTTCAAACAACCCGCTCCTGGCACGCGTGGGCGTGCATTGTTGTTGTGGGTACCTGTTGGCACCCCCCCTCCCCTTAATATTTTGTCACATCCCCTTTAGCTTTGATTAAAGCAATTAAGCGGTTGGGCAGAGAAGATATTAAGTTCCGACATTGCTCTGGAGTGATTTTTAACCATTCTTCCAGCAAAACGTCCTTCAAACATTGTGTTGTTCCAGGTTTTCGTTGTTGTACCTTCCTTTTAAGAATGCCCCACAGATTTTCAATTAGTGACATGTCCGGACTATTTGGAGGCCAGTCAATAGTTGTTACTTTGTGTGCCTGTAACCAATGCTTGGTAGTTCTTGCAGTATGGTATGTAGCCCCGTCCTGCTGAAAGGTAAACTTCTTTCGTCCAAACATCTGCTTTGCCGAAGGAAGAAAACTTTGTTCAAGAATATCCTGGTATGTTTGTGCATTCACTGTTCCATTTATGATATGCAAAGGACCAACACCTTTACTACACATGCTACCCCAAACCATTATCGCACTAGGAAACTTGACTGTACGTTGAAGACAATCTGATTGATAGGCTTCATTCTGCTTTCGAATCACTCTTCGGCCAATAGTGCCTATAGGCAGCTGGAATTTTGATTCATCACTAAATATTACTGAATCCCATTTAGTTTGAGGCCATTCTCAATGTTCGTTTGCCCATTGAAGAAGTTTCTTTTTCTGTTGAGGGGTCAGCAATGGTTTTTTCTTAGCAACATATGAACAATAGCCCATTTTTCGTAACCTTCTTCTGGTTGTGGCAGTTGAAATTTGTGTATTGATTGACTGCTGCCACTCACACGTAAGTTCGACGATGGAAGCATGGCGTTTTTTAATGGCTAAATGTCACAGAGCTGTATCATCCCTTTTGCTTGTTTTGAGTGGGCGTCCTGTAGGTTTCTTGGGATTAGTGCTACCTTGCTCTTTATACCTATGAATTGTATTTAGCACTGCTGTTTTGCTGACTGGTGGGTTGATTTTCCTTCCAAATATTTCTTGATGATTGTACCCCTGACAACTTTTGATAAACTTTTGCCTCTGCCCATTTTCTCAACAATTCAGAAATAGAATTTCTTGTTCATTCCTGGGGGAATATTTCCATTGGTATTTACGAGGTCTGTTCAAAAAATACGTAGACTGTTTGAATTGCGCGGGCCCTGTTGGTCCCAATCAAAATCGCTTAGTGTCGCCATCTTCTGACAGATCCGCTGATTACAAGGCAGTTTTTTGATTGCAAATATCAGTATTGGTTGATTAGCTACGCGGTTGTTTGTGAAGCGTGTTTTTTTTCGTTTGGCGGATTTTTAGAATGAGTGACTTGAACGAGCAAAGAGTTGCTGTGAAATTTTGTGTTAAACTCGGAAAAACTGCCACTGGACGAGTGGAAAAGGCCAGAAATGTGGACGAGAGGTGACTGGTTGTTTCATCACGACAACGCTCCAGCCCATTCAGCCCTCAGAACTCGAGAGTTTATGGCCAAACAGTCGATCACTATTCTTCCTCACCCACCCTACTCACCTGACCTCGCTCCTTGTGACTTCTTCTTGTTTCCCAAACTCAAAAGACCTTTGAAAGGAAGGAGATTTGAGACGATTCCCGACATAAAGGCAAATGTGACGAAGGCGCTGAAGGACATCACAAAAGAAGCGTTCCAGGACTGTTTCCAAAAGTGGAAACACCGTTGGGATAAGTGTGTGCGTCGGGGAGGAGAGTACTTTGAAGGGGACCCAGATGTGTAACTTCTGAATAAAGTATATTTTGTTTTATGACGTCAGTCTACGTATTTTTTGAACAGACCTCGTATATCATTGGTTTTTACCCATTTATATTTAGGGGGAGTCAGAACTACGTCGATATTTAAATAGGAATATTTACATAATTTTTTATTTTAGTGTGGTCTTATTTTTTTGTAAACTGATGATGCTGGTCTTATTATTTTGATCATGGAATACACATTAAAAATCTTCATTACAACCATTCCTACAATGTGATTATAATTTTTTTCTTCTTGTCAAGCATAGAAATGATGTAATTCATTCCATATACAGGGTATTTCATAATTGGTGTCCCGTCTTTAGGTCCAAATAACGACTCAAGGGGAACAGATTGGGGGAAAATGAATATTGATTATTTGGTTTTAATGTCCCCTAATTCAGAATAAAAACATTTCGCGTCCCTGGGGATGAAGGGGTAAATTTTGAAAATTTTAATTTTGTAGGGGTAGGGGTTAGACCCCATGTGTTATTTAGAAAGTTGTAGAGCATCATGTAAAATGTGGGTTTAGCAAAAAACCCGGTGAAAAAATCTCATGCCCTGCCCCCTTTATCGAGTGGGTAAAGTGAAAGGTATGGCTAGCCGATGTGGACAAAAACCATACTTATTAGAAAACAGTAGGGCTTACATTTGGAAAATTAACGAGAATGAATGAGTCGTTACCCTGAAAAGCTAATAAACTCGACCGGGCTTTTCCCCCCAGGAAAAACATTATGAAATTTGAAAACTGTACATGGGAAATGGGAAATGTTTTTCTGTTTTTGTAGATGAGTGATGGGCAGCAGCAGAAAGAATCAGATGCTCAAATCAATGCAACGACTTGGGTCAGATGGGAACTGTGGCATTCTGTGGTAATGAAATGTGAATTAGGAAACATAACCAAAGAGTTCACATTGGTCCAGTTTTCAAATCCATCTTTATCCCCATGCACACCTATGATCATGAGTCTTGAGTAAGAGCAAAAGAGAATGATCGTGAATGGAAGCAGCTGAAATGAGATTCCTGAGAGATGCGACATGCGGTTAGAGAGATAGACTACATAGCAATTGTAGGTAGAGGAAATGTTGTAGTTTTCACGACATTGAAGATGACAGTAACCTATTGTGTACCTGGTGCTATAACAACATAGTGAAGCATAAATACACGGTCTCTTCTTATTATTTTCCGAGAGATAATAAATATACAAGCTATGGGTAATGTCAATGAACAGATAAGGCAACACTGAAAGACTTACCGTAAATCAAAAACAAGAGTACCCACAAGTGTTGCTATCTCTTGTACTGCATATGCTGGACGACTGCCATGCAAGAGCACCACTCCTCTGGGTAGTTTTCCATGCTGCTTTTATGGCAACCCATCATTTTCGCCACAGATTCTAGAGGTACATACATGCAATGGGGCAAACCAGCGAACTAATCTACGCAAGGGCACTGGTGTTCCGTACGCTCTTCCAGTTAACCGTAAAAGCTTCGTTTGTGTTACAATATTCCTGTATTAAGTGTTTATACCTTAAAACATGCCATTTCACTGTGTTGTACCTGCAGCAAACTAGGGGGACATCAGTTGCCTAAAGATCCATGTTTAAGAAAAAAATGGCAGACTGCTATTAAACGTTGCAATACAAATCGAAAATTGTGGAAGCCACATGACCGTTCAATCGTATGCAAGTTGAATTTTACGCCGGATGATTATTGCAATACTGAAAGTTTATTAGGTAAGAAAGCAGATTACGATATTCAAATGACTATATTAAAGAAAAAAAAAATACTTAACTGGTAGCTTTTGTTGTTGAGAAAACTTTTGAATGAGATGAGAATTTAAGATTAAATTTTCTTAATAACGATTACTGCATAGGCCTAAGATCATTCTTAATTAATAGTATATCTATTTTAGAAATAACAGAATTATTTAGCCGAGTATTGAAACCATTACAAACTAATTTATTGTGGTGTTTTTCATATTTTTCCTTATGCAGGAGCAAGAATAATTCTAAAGGCTGAATGCTGTCCCATCTATATTTACATTTTAAGCCAAGTTCTCCACACTCTACTAAAGAGCTCAAAGAGCTGAAAAGAGGCAAGCTTAACTTTCTTGGACCGCGACAAGCCATATTTGGCATCTGTATCAGAATTAGCATGGGATGCACACTGCTCGAAATTTAAAACTTAATAGCATTAAAACTTTTGACACTTTATCGCCAATTTTTTTTAATATAATATAGAAACCTTCCTTTAAATTATCTGTTTAATATTAAGCACATGCAAACATTAGAAGTTTAATAAAATAATATTTATAGCATGCTGGTCTCATAATGAAGAGCGTTGCAACTCTTTAAAATAGCGATGTATATCTCATCTTATAAATAATTATCTTATGCAGGTACATTGTGATGTATCTGGGATTCATCACACGCAGA
This sequence comes from Rhysida immarginata, assembly GCA_023313115.1. NCBI lineage: Eukaryota > Metazoa > Arthropoda > Chilopoda > Scolopendromorpha > Scolopendridae > Rhysida > Rhysida immarginata. The sequence continues at coordinate 84,879 of JAHWFO010026986.1, forward strand.
TCTACATTTTATATGCAAATCTGCGTTTTTCCTTTTTGGCATCGTTCTTTTGCTCATCACAAAAGATCAATGTTGCTCTGTGTATTCAGTACAAAATTGAATCAATAGTTTCCTTCATGTATTTTCTTTTATTAGGAATAATTTGTCTTTCAGAACTCTCATTTGTTTTAGCAAATTTGCATAGTTTGTGATTGCAGTATTCATCAAGTTGCTTCAATTTCATTTTCTAAAGGGAGGGGAGGTGTTCCATGGCAACGAGCCAAAGTTCGTTAACGACGGTTATGTTAGAACGTTAGTTTGGCGGGCATCTTCAGCCAATGGGAACAAGGCTTTCTTGATTTTAACTTTCACAAAAAATGCATCGGTGAAGCACATTGGAAAATGCTCTTCCCACGCTTTTCTCCTGAGAAGTGTATAAAAGATCCCTGAAATGTACAGATGCTCTCCTCTTCTTCTGTCTTTTCTCCTTGATCATAGGCGTAGACTTTTTTCTCTTGCTCTCATGGACTCTCTTACACTTGTATTGTTGTAAGTGACGACGAGCGATGCGTGAGGCGATCCATCCTCACTGCAGGCAGCTAGAGCATCGGCCGGCCGGGCGACAGTGAGCGAGATGACGACGAGCGATGGCCACGAGGAACCACGTAGTGCGGGGAGGCATTGGATGCCTAAGCACTGGTCTCCTTGCATCGGACGAGACGGGCACTCTCATGCAGGGCATGGTGAGTGGGAACGAGCAACGTGTGAGGCGTCACATCCTCACGGTGGGCAGCCAACTCGACGGGACACCCAACTCAACGGCTCGGAGCGTCATGCAGCGCAGAGAGGCATCGTAAGCCGGGGCGCTGAAGCATCCACATCGGGCAGGAGGGCTTAGGCCTGTCCCGAGGACGAACGAGAACGAAGCTCGGAGAGCGAACCATGCAACACGGAAGACTGAAGGTTACAGCGGGCATCGGAGCCAGTCAGATTGGATGGGACTCTGCGAGCGAGATCACCAACTTCAATGGGGATTAAAAACGCCTGGTACACCTTCGGAGTCACGCATCGAACTTCAATTTAGCTCTTTGGCGGGAGACCCGAAGGTCTTAAAGTTTAGGTATCCCGTGCTGCGGATCCTCGCTCATCAAAACCATTCCGAGACTGTATTCAAGTTGGATCATTGCTCCTTTGTTCGTGCAGCTTAAGAACAGTCGCGGGTGCTTATGCTTATGATTGTGATACTGTATATAAGTAAGGACGTTTATTTGGACTTTAAACGAAGGAATGTCGTGGTATGTAATTGTTTTACACGTTATTTCTTTTTACAGCTTTGAACTTTATGAGCAGTTGAACTTTGATTCTGCTAAATGTACAGCATTATTATAATGCTTTTTAATTGATTGTAATTCTTATCTTACTAACCCATTAACCAATTTTATTAAAATTCTGAATTTTCATTTTTTTCTTAATAAACAGTTTGAATTTAACTCAATGTTTTGTTTATTTGTGAATCACTTTCTCTCAAATCTTATTGATGGGAGGGGAGGTCCCAGTTTCTTAACTGATCTCGATTGACTTAAAATTTATTGCGGGCACAACGGTTTTATTTTATTCAAATCCACTATACGATCATTACTTTCTAGGCTTATGGTAAATAATATTAACGTTTGGGAATTCTGTCATTGTTACATTAAGAGTAATAAAGACATCCCACGTTACAACATATCTCAAACTGCTTGTATATTTCAACCCCTAAATTTATTTTCTAGCAATAGGCATAAATATTTATCAGAGTGTAATAAAAAAATGACATTTAGACTTGCTCAGAGAACTGGAGCATAAAAGGAGAAAATTTTCATATTTCGTGTGCACTGACACCTCCATTACACAATACCGCAGTCCAGAACGGGAAAAAACCAATTCAAACCTCAGCAGAAGATACTCCTGCTTTCGATGACTTAATTATTTTTAAATGGAATTAGAACTTATTATAGTATTTCAATAAAAAACCGAGCCCTTGCAATCGTCCTTCCCTCGTCGCTACGTCACTTTTGGCTGAGCCATTGCATTATGTCATCAACTTTATTAGAGAGAACAAAGGAAAATTGAACTTTGCGCCATTGCTCGTAATAGGGGGAGCTAGTCGCGTGGGTAACTCATATGATAGCATCAAATGACGTGTTTACGTTAGCGAGCTCAAATAACAATTTGACATAAATTTAAATGGAAGTTCATAGAAAAATAACTTACAAACGTATTTTAAAAATTTCTTCACCTTTCTGTCACGAATAAAACCACCTAAAATGTGAGTATTTTTATTTTTCGTAAACTCTCATGTATAAATTCTGAAAAAATTTTGAAACTGCTTATTTGTTTTCTGTGACATTTAACGATTTCTATTAATTTTTCAAAAAAATTGAAATATATAATATGAAGATGAAATAAATGCTATAAACCAACAAACATCTCCGATTTATTACAAAAATTTTCAGTCCAAAAGGATCATTTATTAATTTACAAAAAAAAAGTTTCCCGAGTTATCACAGAAATCACTTTTTTCATCAAAAACTGGCATGGCATAAGACGGTTAAAACAATTACAGTTTCATGAAGCTCGTGAAGCTGCAAATTTTGAAATTATTTCTTCCGTAATGAGTGAAAATGCCTCTTCTGCCAGTGAATATGAGGTGACAGATGTGTTAACTGATGAAATCTCTTCAGTAGAGACAGCAGTTCAGTGCTCTTTTTTTGTCTCCAACTCAAACACTTGATGGTAAATATTATGTCTTCTTGACTAAGTTGTATAATAATTATAACTCACCTTTATTAAATCATCTTTTCGACCTTTAGTCACTGCATTTCGTTTCATTACCTCGGTTTTAAACTGAAAAACGTCCATTTATCGTAAGAAGCTATAATGAAATCGCTGTTAAAATTTTACCGGAAGAGCGCATGTTACAGTGGCGCCACCGTGTGAGTTTAGTTTTGCTGGTTCGCCCTATTACCTGTCCTCTCTGGACTGCTCAGCACGACCTCTTGGAGGTTCAAAAAGCTGATTGTAGCTTGTCTAAGGCAAGGCTATACTGAAAGAGGGGATAGAGCGGATACCAAACTGGAAGATATTTTGTGTCCAAAAGAGTGATTCTGCCTTAAAGAACCCTTTATACCTCCATGAATAAGTGAGCTATTCTCTTACAAATGAACACATAAGTAAAAGAAGCCTCATAATCATATGCTACAGCTACAACCCATTTCAAGCAATATTTTTTACACGGTGATCCCAACGTTATTTTTTTGTTCAATTTGTTGCTGGTCCCCTATTTGCCATGGGGTCAAAACCTTTGTTGAAATATATGAAGTGTAACATGCTCTTTACACTCCTGAACTTTCAGGGTAAATTCGTCAAGTATTTTTTTTAGATATTCGACAAAACGTCTAAAATCGAAAGTACAGGGTGATTCAGTCAATTTCTGACCATTTCAGTACTATGATTTATTGACCCATTAATGTTTACAAACTTAGCATTTCAGTATGATATTTTAGGCAGTTCGGAGTTTTTATTCCTGTGGAAAAGTCTTGATGATATGCTCAATGTGGCCACCACGAACGTTTTGAACGGCTCGCAGCCGAATGGTGAAGTTGTCCATAACTCTATCCAGGATTTCTGCATTCACAAGGGTGCAGCAGTCGACGATGCTTTGTCGCATCTGGTCTAGGGTTCTTGGTGCTGTAGTGAACACACTGTCTTTAAGGAACCCCCAGAGATAAAAATCACATGGGTTTACGTCAGGACTCGTAGGGGGCCAAAGAAAGCCACCTCCGAATCGATCTGGAAACCTGTTTGAAATGACACGATTTCTGAATTTCTGATTGAGAAAGTCTAGCACTTCATTAGTGGTGTGAGGCCTAGTGGAACCATTGATGTCGAAGCGGTATACGCCTCCTTCGCAGCTCGGGGATGAAGAAGGTTTCCAACATGTTAAGGTCAGGCTGTGACGTTACGGTGCCCTCATAAAAGAACAGACCAATGATGCCTCTTTTGGGAATCGTGCACCAAGCCATAACCTTTCGTGGATGAAGAGGTGACTTATGGATCTCATGAGGGTGCTGGGAACCCCAAAAACGATTATTGTGTTTATTAACGTCACCTGACAGATGGAAGAAGGCCTCATCTGACACTCACAGGTTGAACACAATGTCCTGATTGGCTTCCATTTCTGCTCCAAACTCCATCGCAAATTGTTGTCACTTCTGTCTTCCAGTGTCTGTTAACTCCTGATAAACATGGATCTTATATGGGAACAAGCGTAAATCCTTTCTCAAAATTCGCCACATCGTGGTATACGACAGCCCTTCTTCAGTGGATAGGCGGCGAACAGATTTTTTGGTAGGGGAATCGACCAACCTTGTGCAAACATTTTCGACAACTTCGGCTGTTTGAACACGAGCTACGCTCCTGCCTTTTTTCTTGCCTTTAACACATCCAGTGGCACGAAATTGCTTGACAAAATCCATGACTGCTTGACAGGTTTCCAGATCGATTCGGGGGTGGCTTTCTTTGGCCCCCTACGAGTCCTGACTTAAACCCATGTGATTTTTATCTCTGGGGGTTCCTTAAAGACAGTGTGTTCACTACAGCGCTGCCTGGTGTGTCTCGACACTGATACTCCTTCCGGAGCTTTCTTTGCACAGTTACAGGTGATTTTGTCTCGATAAAGCGGGTGCTATTTTTCAACAATACGATTTTCATGCAGCGCCGTTGCAACAATACAAACTCCAACTATTTAGAAATTCGATATGGCGCTCATATTCTTTCAATTGTTTATCCCTAATGCACGTCATTCAAGTAAATTGGTCAGAAATTGACTGAATCACCCGGTATCTAAAATCGAAAGCAAACACTTTTGGAGCTGTTCGATTATTCACAATGTTAAATTACATGCTGTTGATTTCTTTTATTATTTAGCACACGCTTTAACCATAAAAATTATCTAACAAAAAATGGACTAAATTAAATAAGGACCCTTATCTTTTTCACTCAAGCTTTTCCTTTTCACTACAAATATCCATGAAGGAGGCGTGGATTGTGCATGCGTGTCTGGTGAAATGCACATGCGCTGACATATCCAGTGCTTAATGCGCATGTGCATCTTCCTCTCATAGGAAACGGCTCGTAGACATTATCCACTCTACCCCCTCTTTCAGTATAGCCCTGGTCTAAGGTAGAAGTCATTTTCCAGGTTGACGTAGTCAAGACCTCATACTATGGGATATATCCCAGTATAATATTTTCAACTCTGCACGGATCTGTTGCATTGTAATTTCCCTACAGATGCAGAAAAAATATCACAAACTGCATGGGTTATATTGATTTGGGTGTCCCTGCAGGAATTGGTTAAATGCTATTATAGTTGTTTTACTTCTTCACAGATTGTAAGGATTTATGACTTTGTATATTACATTCATAGTGTTAGCTCTAGGTACAAAATTTTTTGTATAAAACTGACCTATACAGTGGAAAACATGGCAAATTTATCATGGTTTGTTCAGTCAATATAAATGTTATTTTTAAATAATAAAAAGAATCAAAAACAGAATACAATCCCACCTGATTAACAAAATTCGTTTCATGCATTTTCATTATATCCTTGATAAATAAGGTACGTTAACACATTTGCTACATTCAACGGTATTGCCTAAGCAACATGGAGACTTACCCTATCAGGAAATTCCTGCTTTACACAGAGTTGACACATGTTTGACTCTGTTATCTATTGTTACAAACCTAATATAAAAAAACATATGAAAAATTTATTAGCAGTCACGAACTAGTATAATCATTAAAAATGCAGATTAATAATAAATTCAAAATTAAAGCGGTTTTCAACTAATATAATACTGTAATTATTCTACTATAATGTGCTTCTTATATATAGGGTTAGCCTAAATGATTCATCGGGTTTCAATGCACTGTTTATTTAGAAGTATACGACGTATGAAGACCGGTGATACACGAAAGATACATACACTCACCAAGTTTAAACAGCAGGTCTGTGACGGCACTCTACAGGATGGCCGCAATGCAGGAGAAGAGTCTTTGTGTGTTAGAATATGGGAAGTGCTCATCAGTTACAAGCTCCAGCCTTTATTTGTATGGAAATATGGAAATGCTGCATCTGGTCACCAGAGCACTTTGCATTGGTTTTCGCCGCGCAGCCCACAAAAATCATCTGTTAGTGCAAGCCGTGAACTGGGCATTCTGCATAAAACCGTGTGGAATGTTTTGTGGTAGCATTTGTATTTCAAACCCTACCATTTGCAACACTTGCTCTTAATCAAAAACTTCAATACTTTTAACTAACCTTCAAAGTCATGTCTTCTCAGCTAATCACTTAACCACGCTCTGGTACCATGTTAATAAAATAGGTGGATTTTCCAATAGAGCAATAAATACAAGAGACTTTATATACATGTATATATTGTAACGGTGTGCATTAGCTGGCACGTTCCATTGCAATAAACGTAATGCCAGGTTCGGGGAAAGTCGGCAAAATACTCTGAGGGCGTTACTCATATGAGGTAAATGATACACTAATTGTTTTGAAAGAAATAATGCAAACCTTCACACCAACTTGGTTGATCCCTCCTAAGAGTGGTAGAAGGAAAATAAAAGGGTATTTATTGATCTAAGATAAGGCAGTCAAAGTTTCTGTTTTTTTTTTTATAAAACGTAAATGACTACTCTAGGGTCAATTCAAAAATAAAAAAAAATATTAACTTTAACCAATATGAAAAGTTCACAAATAAATGAGTCAATTGCAATTTCCAAATTCAATGATAAACTTAGAGTTCTATTGTAGGTGTTGGTTGGTTTATTTTAAGTCTAATTCGGTGTGGGATAATCTCAAACAAGGGGCACTCATTTAACTATAAAACGAAGTTCACTATCAGGTTTAGTCATCATTTTTGAGGTACACACTATCTATATCAGTCACTAATATCAGTCACACATGGGGAACACAACATTAAGATCACGGCCAGACGATGGCGACATTGAGTAAGTAGGGGACTTAATCGTTTCAATATCGTTCGTTCTCCCTTGTTTCCCTTTTTAAATTAGTTGGCTGTCCTAGTTAAGTTTTTAAAGATTTTTCCACTATGACTAAATCGTTTCCAAACGGATCAATATACTCGGTAAAAAGAAGTCCTTTATTCTCATCTTAAATTGGTCAGTTCCTTGATAGAGATCATCAGTAAAAAGGGAGCCGAAATGGAGAAGGGTACCGATGAAGAGTCTTGCTGACCGGTCGGCAAGAGGGCGGATGAGAGTGGGTGGGGGAAGGGGAACTCAAGTATTGCCTATTACACCGCGTCGTCCGCTTCACTGCATAGCAACACGCTCGAAAAAAAAAACGAGACCCGTTCTTAACAAAGGGAAAACCAGATACTAACAACAAAGATTTAAAGCGATTGTTGCCCGATAATTATCCATATAGAAAGGAGTTTTTACTTCCTTTCTCTATGTAATTATCACCAATACGGACAACAATCAACCTTTTACAACGAGCACAAGACTTATAACAGAGATGATAATACAATAAAATTCTATTTAAAATAAAATGCGTTGTTTACTCCACACATAATCATAACAAATCACAAACACCACGCCCACACACTCCTAATCCCATGTATCCACAATTAATACAAGCGCAAAAAAATTCACTCTACACCATTACCCACTACAACATAAAACGAACTCCTAGACAATAGTTTCATAAAAGAAAAAAAATATTTATTATTTTTCCCATCTCAAACAAAACCACACTGACAACAGTCACATATGCCCCTCCTTAGGAATGAAGGAACAGTGTTCCTTCACTCCCAAGGGTCACACACATGCCATAAATACAACATAACGAACTCTAAAAAAAAAAAACACTCATTCACTTCCATTTACTACGATGTTAATCTCCCTGCCCCTAACCTGGTTTATAAACCACGCTGGCAGTCTCGAGCTACCATGGTCTACCCGACTTTTCCTCACCCTATCATGGTGGGCTGACTCCCTCACTAGGCCTTTTATACCTTGTTTTCGATATGGCACCTCCACAGCGATCTTCTCCACCCTATTTAGGCCATCAGCTTTATCACGTTTTCGAGACCGCTTATGCCTCGCGTTTGTACAACACTTTCCAACCTGCTCGCACACCAGCGGCTTATCCACCATCATCGTCGCTTGCTTCCCATTACTCTTACCCCCCCCCCCCTCCAAATGCACCTTCTTCCGCAAGCGTATTCATTTCAACCGTATTTTCGATCGACCTTTCGGGACTTTGTTCATCCAGCTCTGCGGATGCCTGGTCCCAATGATCAGGTACGTATCCCTCTGATTTGCACAACTTTATGGTTGACACCTGGCTATCTACTGTACCATCCACATTGTCTACCTCCCGACCTACCATGGCGGATTGCGACACTAGCGCCACCATTTTAACCGGCCAACAATCTGCGATGTTCTCATACATTGTCCCCTCATCTACCATTAACTTCACATCCCTAAACTCCTCAGTCTCCACTGAACTATCTATCATAACCACTTCGTCCGTACTCACCGCCAGGCTCACCAGAGTACTTCCAACAGTACCTGTTGCAACATCCTCCATCTCAACCTGTCCTGTTTCAGTCGCGACATCGTTTTTTAGTGTTACCGCATGCTTAAGCACAGCGCCGCGCTTTTGCTGGCGAAAAGCTATGCTCACACGATCCTTACTAACAATTTTTGTATCTCCATGCCTAATACCCCGAACCTTCACCGAATAGATAGACACCCACTTTTTAATTTTAAAGGGACCAAACACCTTCCCTTGACCACTCTCCAACATGGCCACCATTACAACTTGACCCCTCAGATTTGCATAACCTCCTCTGCTGTGCATCAGCTGCCTAACCGACCTCAGCCGTCTTTTAATTTTCGACGTAGCCTCCACTGCAGTCTTAACAAGAGGGACTTCCGTTCCATAATATTGGGGCTCCTCTACCACTGGTCCCACCACCTGACATACATTAACTTGTGTGTCATCGTTATGCCTTGCGACCAACGCCGTCAGTTTCTCAACCAAGTCTTCTAACTTCTGTGCTAGCAGCACGCATGCACTACACGTACCCTCCATAATGCACAAACAAGGGCTATGTTTATAATTATTCCACTGTCATCTATCTATCCCCACAGCATGACATCAACATGCCCATCATCCAAACAACTATGACACTACACCACCCAATGTCAACCTCACAAGCCCACACTCAATGTCTGACGCACACTCTCCTACTCCTTGGGCACCCTTAGTCCGGAATTTATGGACTAGCAAGTCCCTGTTCGGGCACTAGTGTGCCCTGGGGCGTGGGTGGGGAGGAGCCAAAAGGCACCTTCAACAGTAATAACCACCGATGCGACCCAGAGCGGGTTTTTAGAACTTGCACAGGTGAGAAAACTTAAAAGCAAGGAGGAGGCGAGAGTGAATCAGCAAATAGAATTTTATTTCTTGAAATAATTGCGGCATAAAACATCAACATTGTTTAACTCTTAAATCAAACTTGGGGCCCCAGTATTTAACCGTGCAATCTAACTACCATACACAAATGGATCTAAACAAAACACTTATAACACTTAACAAGTTCTAGCTAAATAGATGTAACTACTAACAAATTCTAGCTGGCACATGAAAACAATCGCAATGACCATTGCTCTCCGAACAACATGTTGTCACTGTACTAATAACACCACAGAGTCAACCCAATAACGCGTTGTGCTCTTCTTTAATCAATTCACCCCTAGGACCATGTCGAGTATACCTAGGATTGGGAACCGGGGAGAGAGCTGTAACCCCAAAACAACAGATTGCTTCTATCTGACACTTATGGCTATCAAGCCACCCTGTGTGATAATATAAGTATGTGGAAACATTTACGTTGTTCGGCAATATTCTAACAGAACTCTGCACAAACGGATACATCTTTTCGATTGAATGACTTTCCTGTGCTCAGCTAATAATGTGGTGGTCATAGACCAACCCATAAAAGAAACATATGCTAATTATGGTAAATAATTATAACCAAAAGATAACAGTCACTATTCTCAATCTACACTTCTACAAATCATAGTTTGTATCACCGTATGTAAAATAACGTTATGCATCATCATTTGCTTTGTTGATTTATCCAATATTACAAGATAACCAACGCTTCTCCCACTTTTGCCGAACTTTTGCACTACTCTGACAATTGGAATCCCTGCTACACCTCTATAGTGTTTTTACATTGAACCCTATTAAAATACACTGTTCCGTCTATAAGGGTCAACACAAATCGAAATGATCTCACCAGACTGTAGAACTTCAGGGGAAAATCGGACTTCTCAACTTAGTTGATAATGAGCAATAGCGTTCCAAATGCACAGTCCTTTTATCGACTGAAAATGCATCCTTAGCACCACGGGAACATCAATTCACGTAAAAGATTCCTTCACCCAATAACATCAGAGCGCTTTTTACAACATTCCGGCTTCTTCAATATTAGTCAATTAGGTTTAACTTTGAGAACAAAAACAACTATGTCGGTACTACGAGAAGAGGGGAGGGGGGGGGGGGTTGAACGAACGTTACCGCGTCGTCTGCTTCACTGCATAGCAACACGCTCGAAAAAAAACCAAAAAAAAACGAGACGCGCTCTCAACAAAGGGAAAACCAGATACTAACAACAAAGATTGTTGCCCGATAATTATCCGTAGAGAAAGAAGTTTTTACTTCCTTTCTCTATGCAATTATCACCAATACGGACAACAATCAACCTTTTACAACGAGCACAAGACTTATAACAGATGATAATACAATAAAATTCTATTTAAAATAAAATGCGTTGTTTACTCCACACATAATCATAACAAATCACAAACACCACGCTCACACTCTCCTAATCCCATGTATTCACAACCAATGCAAGCGTACAAAAATTCACTCTACACCATTACCCACTACAACATAAAACGAACTCCTAGATAATAGTTTCATAAAAGAAAAAAAATATTTATTTTTTTTCCCATCTCAAACAAAACCACACTGACAACAGTCACAGTATAATAAATCATGTAGGTTTTCCCTTTCTTTATTTTTATTTTTCTTCCTTTGTAAGTTTTTAGAATCGGGGAAAGGTAAGCCTGTTGTCTCCCATATTTTCGTTCCTTAAAATGACTATAATGGTAGTCATTGATGGGACCCCCAAAAGAGAAAGAAAGTTCATATTACTTTTGTCTTCTTGCAAAGCAAATTCCTGGGGCCGCTTCCTGGCTTCCAAACAAGTCACCCTGCTAAATCGTCCTTCCACAAGTGGATCATTCCTTTTTTTTTTTTTTTATTTCCTTGCAATTCAGCAATTGAGTTAATTAGTCGGTTCAATTAAATGTTGATAACAATATAAAATTCCATAAGGGCAAAAGGGTCTACTTATCTTTTGTCCCTTGTTAAAAAAATGAGTTACGTTCCAAAATTTGGGCGGCGAGAATCGGCTCGTCTGGGATGAACTAAATCGAATCTCCTCTTCGACTGTTTGCGCATGCAAGGGGCGGAAAACAGGGTATCCTTGACGCAACGTTAGGTCAAACTCGTTCGTCAATGGTACAGAATAAAAAATCTCTTTCCCTCTATTAGAACAGCGGGCGATCTTCCTTACATCCAGCCGTCGTTCGAAAATATTCTGTCCTTATCTCTTTATTTTTATTTTTCAACAAACCCTCCAACGCAACAATTCTACAACTAAAGTTCCATGGCAAGGTATTGTTATCCTCACCAGAGCTTTAAAACAATGACAACAATAAACGTGGTGTTTTAAGTAAATCACTAAGCAGCAATAGCAATAATCAAACAGATAATTTCATAAAAGGAAAAGTTGATCGACAATAACAAGAAATTTTTTTTTTTTGAGTGGGTTTAACTTTCAATCTTGAATACATCAGACCGAAAAGCGTCCATTACAATATATATAAAATGGAAGAATGCTTTATACACCATGCTCTCTCGCACAACAACGCAATACAAAAAAGAAGATTCCCAGCATTCCTTATGCTGCTTTCTTAAAAGATATTTTTTTACAATAGATGGCGCTACATACAATTGTTCATATTCAACATATATAAATGTACAATATCTCAACAGAGAGGATCCCGATTAAGATCTGCAGTAATTCTATGCACTGTTGCCCTTCTGTTGTCTCTTACCAGTCTTGCCACTCTCAGTTTTGCCCAAACATTCACGACCAGTTGCTGATGGCCACAACTCGCACATTCAGACCCAGTTTTCCAGCTGACAGTCCCGTTTTAAACACTTTAGCAACAGCTGTTGTTGAAAATTTAATGAATGCAGCTGTTTTGCCAACACTCGCTCCATGACTCCGGAGCATGTTCAAAGGCTGTTAAATCATGTTGTTTACCCATATCTTCAGAATTAAAACACTTCTAGCATCATGGTAAACAACCTGCTTCCCTTAATTAATGGAGTTCCCTGTAGTAAAATTAATGAAAGATAAAATAATAAATAATATGCTAAAGTTCACCAATGAATAAGGATGAGAGTTTTGAAGGACATCCAAGAACTTGTAGATGAACACTAGATGGATGAAATGTGAAGAACTTGAAGATTACAGCTGCAGAAGATGAAGAAAACGTATTGAAAGAATTCACTATTCATCTTCAAGTATTCAAATCCTTTTTTTTCTTTCACATTCAAGATGAAACATGTTCAAGTCTGAACTGTGTATAAATAAACCTCTGGGGCTGTGATTGCTTACTCCATGAAGAAACAGGAGATAAGATCCACTTGACCATAAGTAGTGAAGTGGATCTTGTACCACCTGTTTCTTCATGTTCAACCCTTATCGACAAATTCAGGTATTCACAATACAAAATTCCAATCTTGATCAGGATTACAATTTCTGCTTCCAGGTGATAGTCTTGGTGCCTTTAGTGAGAGGCCCTTACTGTTTGCCCAGTCTTCTGATTATAAAAAAATAAGTTTGCAGGGATCTAGCTATACTGGTCGTGTGCAACAGTACTACTGCATCATAACCAGCAACTCCAAATTGTAAGGTAAATATGAACTACTGCATTGCAACGAGCCCTTGTATAAGTTACTTTGTAGGTTGAAGGTCATCAGAAAGATTTAAGACAGCTATCGCTATCGTGTGAAATTGTGTCCTTTTTCTCTGAAACAATAACCACCACTCGGCAATTCCTAGCTAAATCCTCATTTGTTTTATTTCCTGTTATGTTACATAACCAATGTTCTTGAACAAATACAGGGTGCAGCAGGTATTTGAGAACAAAATGACATCCAAAGGTAAAAAAGGTAAAATGACATCCCTCTCAAGCAGACCCTAGATGTAACAGTTCAAAGGACTGAGATGAGGGGAGCTGGAAGGGGGGGGGGGGGGCACATAATAGGAGGGATGTGGTCGTAAAGATTCCTCCGGATGCTTCAGCTTGTTGAGGCGGCACTTGTTTCTGTCCAGTTGATTCTTCTTGGTTGTCTCGGACATGAACTGTCCCCTCCGCAATACATATGACTTGTAACGGAGGTTTTCATGCACCACACGTCGAATGGTCGCCTCATTAACCTGCATCTCTCTCCTGAGTGCCCTTCTGGACTTCCCAGAGTCCTTATGGATTGCAGCTTGGACAGAACGGATGAATTCTGGCGTACTGATACGGTCTCAGCGCCGACAATGTAGTTTCTTCTGTGAAACGGTTGGCACATCACCAATGGCAGCGTCCAGTTTTCCCCAAACTTCGAACACGAACGAACGGGCAACTTTCAGGAATGCAGCAACCTTGGAGTCGGAATGTCCTGCAGCTAAGGAGACGATGACAGTGTGTCTCTTCATTTGCTGGGTTATCTTTAGATCTGCCATGTTTATCTGCCTCGTATCAGAATTGTTAAATAGTATGACGTATTGACTATTACGTCATACTCAAGTGTTCTCAAATATCTGCCCTAACCTGTATGTTCTTCGAATTCTTTGTGAACCAAGTATTAATGACATAGTGGTGTAATTAATTCGTGTAACTCTAAAATATTTGCTCTCACCCTAAGGGGAATCAGAGTCACCTTCTCTGAGCTCACTTAGGGAGCTCTCAATGGGCGCGTCCACGTCGCGGGAGTGGGCACTGCATTGCAGTGGCTAAGTCCCATTGAGGACCCAATGTCTGGGGATATATCTAGGCTAACCTGTCTCCAGGGGACATAAATATGGAGGTCTGGTCCTCCAAGTTGAGGGTTAGGCGAGGAACTAACCTTCTCTCCATGTGAAAAACCTGTGGTTACGAAGGAACAACAATCAGTAAAATCCGGACAGACAAAATGGAATAGACTTGATTCTGGTAATGGACTGAAACCGTTGAAGGTGGTTACTTGGAATGTGAAATCTCTATATAGGACAGGGGCCTTCAAGGAATTGGAAAGGCAGTGCGAAGAATACGACTGGGATGTGGTAGCTCTGCAGGAAGTTAGATGGACAGGAAGCGGCACGTACAGAGGAAAATCTTACTTCGTGCTCTATAGTGGTGCAGAAGCACATGAGTTAGGTACAGCTTTTATGATCAAGTCCAAATTGAAGAAGGCACTTATGGATTTTCACCCAGTAAGTGATAGGCTCTGCACAATGAGGTTACGAGGTAGGTTCTTCAATATTTCATTAGTTAACATGCATGCACCAACGGAAGAGAAGTCGGAAGACATTAAAAGCATGTTCTATGAGAAGCTAGATGAGGTCATAGACCGCCTAAATAAGATGGATGTGAAGATAATACTTGGTGATGCCAATGCTCAGATCGGTAAAGAGGAGTGTTTCAAACCAATAGTTGGCAATTATGGAATTCATCAAGAAACTAATGACAACGATGAGCGGTTAGTGAACTTTGGAGCTGCCAAGGAAATGATAATAATGAGTACATTTTTCCCTCACAAAAGAATCCATTTGCAGACATGGAAAGTACCTGGTAATGATAACAGAAATCAAATTGATCATTTTTTAATTAGCAAGAGGCACAAAAGATGGGTTCAAGATGTAAGATCATACAGGGGCCCTAACATTGATGCAGATCACTAACCAGTTGTAGTAACATAAAGACAGCGGATTACAAGTGCTAATAATAAGGAAAAGAAGAATATTATGAAGTTTGACTCAGAGAAATTGAGACTGGATAGGAATGTAAGAGCTCATTTCCAACAGCGAATAAAGGAGGATATTGAAAGGAAAAGCACAAGGGGTATGGAGCCACGGTCTGTAGAAGAGAATTGGACAGGGTTGAAGGAGACTATTATGAAATCGGCAGATGGCTTACTCGAGATGGAAAAAAGAAATCGAACGCAATGCGAACAAATGATACAAATTAAGAACAATAAAAGGAAATCATATCTCATTAAAAAAACTAGGAGTAGTGAGGAGGAGTATCATGAAGCTAGGAGAAACGCAAAAAAAGTAATTAGAAAAAAGAAGAAAGAGTTTCTCAATAACAGGCTTAAAATAATGGAAGAAGCACGAAGAAAAAATGTAACTAGGAAATTTTACAAAGATGTGCAAAAAAATAGAATAAATAGAGGATGGACGCAGCAAAATAAGTTCGTGAGAGACAAAGAGAATAATCTGCTCACAAATGATGAAGAGATTAGGACAAGGTGGAAGGAGCAATTTATTGACCTGCTAAAAGGAGAGGATGTTAATTGCACTATAAGCACGGGGATGAGGTGCAGAGGTGGAAATGGAAGGAGTGGCAATGCCGCCAACATTAGCAGAAGTTTCAAGTACACTATTTAAAATGAAGAATTATAAAGCCCCTGGGATCGATAATCTACCAGCGGAGGTGTTTAAATATGGTGGTAATGCATTGCTTTCAAACCTCCACCAATTGATCACTCAAATCTGGATGACGGAGAGGCTTCCAACAGAATGGAAAACAGCAGTGATCATCCCCATCCACAAGAAAAGAAATAAAGAAATGTGTAGTAATTACCGAGGAATTAGTCTACTTTGTGTTGCCTATAAGTTATTGTCTACTATTATATACAATAAAATTGCACCTTTAGTGGAAACGGAAATAGGCGAGTACCAAGCAGGTTTCCTTAATAATAGATCTACAGTAGACCAAATTTTTACTTATAAACAGATTATAGAGAAGATATGGGAATTTTCAATCCCAATCTACAATATTTTTGTGGATTTCCAAACCGCATATGACAGAATTTTTAGAAAGGCAGTTATTAAGGCTATGGAAGGAATGGGCGTTATTCCAAGAAAGCTCATAAGTTTAACGGGTATGCTATTGGAAGAGACTCTGAACACACTGAGTTAATGGGGAGCTTTCTTCAGAATTTGTGTGCAGGGAAGGTTTACGACAGGGAGATGCTCTCTCTCCGCTATTGTTTAATATCACTCTTTAGATGGTTATGAAAGCTGCAAAGTTGACAAGAAATACAGGTACAATCTTCAGTAGATCTTTGCAAGTTCTGGGTTATGCAGACGACTTTGTGTTGATCGGCAGAACCTTGAAGGAGCTGGAGGATACTGAGAAGACTGGAGGTTGAAGCAGCTAAGGCCGGCTTAGTAGTGAACCCACAGAAAACTAAAGTGATGAAATTTCCAGAAAGCGAAAGACCAAATCTCAGTATACCATCAATAACAAGCAATATAATGGTGTGGACAGCTTCATATATCTGGGAGTCCAAGTGAATGAAAGAAATGAGGAGAGTAAGACTGGGGTATGCTGCACTGGCAGGATTGAATAACCTTTTTAGAAGTAGAAATGTATCAAGACGAAGTAAGCTAAGAATATACAAAACAATCATCCGCCCAGTAGTGGCATATGGGTCGGAGACCTGGGTGTTAAACCAGACTGAAGTAGAAAAACTGGATGCTTTTGAAAGAAATGTCTTACGAAAAATTTATGGCCCAGTTGAAGAAGATGGAGGGTGGAGAAGAAGATGGAATAAGGAACTATATGAACGTTGGGGAGGGGGGAATGAGCATGAACTGAAGTTATCAGATTACATTAGATTTCAAAGGCTTAAATGGTTTGGACACCTATTGAGGATGGAAGATGATCGGGCCCCTATTAGAATTTACAGGGCTAACTCATATGCCACCAGACCTAAAGGGAGAATTAAGAGGAGATGGAAGGATAGTGTGAAGGAGGACTTGAGGAGTATAAAGATAAGATTCTGTGAAGACAGGACGGATTGGAATGATATGTTGATTCAGGCCAGGGACTACCTAAGTCTGTAGTGCCTAAAGAAGAAGAACTCTAAAATATTTATTTAAGGCAGCAGTGCTTTTCTGCCTTTCCAAAAATCCCTGGCAAATGCATTGAATTTTACGAGTTGATTGAACGCAAGGATTTTATCAGGATGTGGGTACATACAAGGTATACTGGTTAATAGTGTAGCGTTTCTTCGATGGAATTACACTTACGTTTATATATATGCAATTTGATATGTATGCTATTTTGTTGTATTGATAGCAAGCTTCAAAATTTCGTGTCAAATTATCTGGAGGTGTTAACATCATAGATGTTTTTACGCTTAAACAAGTCAAATTTCATGCAAAAAAAAGAACATTTGTGGGAATTAAAGTGTTAATTCATTACTTTATCGTGAAGAAAAATGCTGCTGAAAGTTACTGTATAGTGGTACTTCCGGAAGCTTATGGTGAACATGCTCCATCTCCAATTGGCATTGCCATTCCTCCCGTTGATGCAAAGATTGCCATCTTGGCTCGACAGGTTCAGGAAAAAGTGGCCTTATTAGGAGCTTCTAAAACCAGGTGAAACTGTTAATAGGCATCGCTACCGACAAAAAATAATCAACTTGAACCATGCTTGGATCATCAATCGACCAGCATGGACTAGAAGACACGGCAAAGTAATCTTACTTCATCATTACACTTCAAAAACAGTTAAAGACACATTAAAAAATCTTGACTGGGAAGTATTAACCCACCTACTACTGTATTCCCCAGATCAATGGCAACACACCTTTCTGAGTAGCAGTTCAAAACACAGGAAGAAGTGGAAAAGTGGGTCTCTGAGAGAGACAAATGAAAGGAAGAGACTGGCAGTGATCTCCCCTCTAGTGGTGCCTTCGCGCCGTCATATTGTGACTGGCAAGAAACAGCTGATCGCCCGAGGCAATGCATGTGAATCAATCGGTTTGGTTTGGTTTGCTTTGTATTAACGTCCTTTTCAACTGCTATGGTCTTTCAGGATGGCGTTATAGGGGCTGCAAATTTTGCCTCACAAGGGTTCTTTAACATGCAGCCGGCAAACGACTACACGGGACCAACTTTACTTCCCTTCCGAAGGAAGTGCATGATCTCAGGATTTTCCCCCTGAAAAAAATCTTTGTCGTCCTCAGCCACGATCGAACCCGCATCCTTGGGAATCAGAGGCGATCACGCAACCACTGAGCCACCGACACCGATGTGAATCAATCGCAAACAATTATTTATTCTAATATCTACCTAAGATATCTGGATGAATTTATTGTGGGACCACCAGAAAAACTTGCTCTATTAAACAAAAAAAATAATCATCCACCTCGGTCCATCTGATAAAAAGTTATTTGGTGATAAATAAAGTTATTCTTAAACATAAATTAAAAAAAAAAAAAAGTTTAAATGGGAAAGGAGGAAGAGATTATACAATTAACTAGGAAAATTCTCCTTTATAAATTATAATTTGAAAGTAAATAAAATAAAATATACAGTTCACCAATTATAATCCAAATTATTGTTGATTTGTAAGAGATGTATTAATTAAAATCTCTTCTTCTAATAACTAACTGGATCACATTCTCACATATATTGGTCAAATCATTTTTTAAAAAGATCCAATACTTCAGTTCACAAGTATAGTATTATAGTATTAGTTAATTGGATTAATAACTATGTGGATTAATAGATTGATTATTTTATTGAACTGAGAATTATTTCTTCCTTTTCTTTTAATTTAAAATTTTAAAATATTTGTCTTTTAAAAATTCGTTAGGCATTGAATCAGCTATTTGAAGTCATTAAAAGTATACGTTATTGTTAGTTAATGCAATAAACTTGTTTTAAAAAAATCAGAAAACAGGTTATGCTTACTAATACTTCAAGAAATCATCTACAAAAACAGCTGAAATTACATTGAGAATATATGCTGCTTTAGGTTTTTGCCAATAGCAACATGGCGAATGCTGCACTTCCGGTGGCACCGGTAACGGTCAGCGAAATGAATAGGGCACTACCAGTCTCTTTCTTTCATTTGTCTCTGGTCTCTGAATGGTTTACCTCAAAACAAGAGTAATTTATTAAGAGGCATCCACAAATTACCTGAAAGATGGGAGAAATGTATGGCCAGCGATGGACATTACTTTGAATACAGCACTTTTGATGTTTTTCTTGAAATTATCGTGTTTTCTTTGATAATAAAATCTGCATTATTAACTAGGGGGTCATTAAGTACTACATTACACTGATTTTTACCATTTTCATACCCCCCCTCCTTTCCCCACATCACATTCCGTCTCACACATCTTGATCTCCCTTAATGCGATATCTCAAAATTTTTACCCCCCCCCCCCAATTCTTCAAAATATTATAAAGAAATAAACTACTTTATAATCATTATGCAATTTGTTTGTTATTTCTAATATGTTACTTTTTTTATTCCAAGGGACATTCTAAATGGGATTCTATTGATATTAAATTTACGTTTTCACTATTTTCAATAATTGGGAATATCATTTTTTCCTTATCAACGAACTGCTCATCAATCCATTCTGCATCATATTGTTTTTCATTGATGTTCATTATGGCTAAAACTTCATGTCGTTGTGTCACACTTCGAGATGTCCGTTTTTTTTGGCATAATAGGAACTATGCCACAACTCTTTTGATGATGCTTCAAATTACTAAGTAAGACATGATAGGTGCCACACTTCTACAAATTCTTTTTCTCATTTCATTTTTCAGTGATGGGTATGCCAGGGTATTTCATTAAATTCAACAAATAATGGATTTTCTTTTAACAAAGTATCTTGCAAAATGCTACTTATAAAAACAGATGGATAGCTTCCATTATCTTCTGCTATTTGAGTCCTTTATCTTTCTAGAAAATGGGCAATGGAAGAGGTAGAAAGCAATTTGGCATTATTCTCAATGAGCTTCGAAACTGAACAACATTGCTGATCTGTCAAGAAAGGTCACAACTTATTTGCAGGGGTTTTATTGGAACTTGGGATAAACAAAACACATATGGATTCCCCATTCCTAGAGTCTGGACTGCCTCTGAAGTGACCGTGATGTGACACAGTGTTTGATCCCCCTCCCTCCCCCTCATCACAGAATGACAACCCCCCCCCCTCTCTCAACAATGTGACGTAATACTTGGAATGACCCCTAGGTATTTGAAAATGCAGATTACCAACATGATCATACTGCATTTCTTATCATAATCAGTGAATTGGTCATGATCAAGAACTGTAGTGTGAACAGCATATAAACCATCATTACTTTTGTCTGCTTTACTATTTTGCCTTTCTACCCAACTGATAAAATTTTCTGGGGAGAACCAAGGATAATAAAATAACAAGGATTGCTTATGCGGGTAAATTGACGTGATTGGCTGGTGCAGATGACTTCACTCCTAGACCTTGCTTCAAAGGAAAATCTTATGAACACAGCAACAATTAACATATTCTTTTAATTTATTTGAAATTTTTGATAAAATTTATATTATTGCAAAATATTACATATAATTTTGTATGTTTGATTTAATATATTAATAAGTTATTTATATTTTTTTCAAACCCTTTTTATTAATTCAAAATTAGCTTAATTCATAAACTGAAAATGTCGTTTTTATTGTAATGCAAAAACTTAAAGGATCTGTACACTTTATTTTTATAAGTAGGCTTTGGATTTGCATATAATGCATATTTTTTCTTTAACTAATAATTCAATCAAATGATGTTTTTAATTGAATACTTGAAAATGTCAATACTGGAAAGAAAAAAAAAAGCGGGCCTACATAAATATGCTTAAAAAATGAAAAAATACTGACACGACTCTTAATAAAGTATTGATCCAAAAATATAAATTTATGAAATATAATGTTATGATGATACATTTTCTCCAGTGATTCTTTTAAATTTAACACATTAATTTTACTGGAAAATAAATGGCCAATCTATTCGGAAAAATCAACTGAACCACAGATAAACTAGTAGCAGGTTATTGCATTTTATTTGTAATTAAGGTTCGGATTTAAATGCACTAAAAAGTGCAAAAGTATGCGCTGTAAAAAAACCCGCCAAAATATGCAGTAAAAACTTACCTGTTCAGCAGCAAATACTTCGATAAAAATGAACTGTAGTTGTAAGCAACACTCCTTCAAAAATATGCGCTAAAATCAGAAACATGCATAAAAGAGAGGAAAAACACTAATCCACATAAGATATTTAATCAGACGATGGATGCACATTTCGGCAGCCAAGCTGCCTTCTTCAGCATACAGGAGAGCTTCGATCAGAGTAGGCAGGCTATTCTGATGAATTGTGAATAAGTTACAAGATGTTATATAGAAAACAGTAGCCAATTAAAAAACATTAACAAAATCATAAAAAGTTGGAACCGTTAAACAGGGATATGATTGGCTCGTCATCCTTGGTCGTCATTGGTCGTCGTTTGCTGGTCATCCTCGGTTCGGGTATTTCTGCTATTGGTCAATTTCGGTAGGCTAATCAGTTTTCCAATGTCTCTCAGCTGGGTAACATCCACTGGGCCTCCATCACTGTTCAGAAGTCTTGCGGGGTCTTCGCAGCTAATCTCATAGGACTCCAAAAAATTCAGGAGCCTTGGGTCTCTTGTGCTGTGCAGGATGTTGAAATCTTCTCGCCGGAAATCGTGTTTCTGGTCTAAGATGTGGTCCGCAAATCTAAAAGAGATGTGGTCCGCAAATCTAGAGATACCGTATTTACCGTTCTTTATATAAGTCAGGTGTTCATTAATTCGTGTGAGCACAGCTCTCCGTGACTGCCCATAGTACACTGCCTCACATTTGGCGCACGGAAGTTTGTAAACACCTGGTCGATTTTCTGTCGGTATCATATCTTTGGGGTTCCCCAATCGTCTTCCCAAAGTGTCCGTGCTTCTGTAGCCTATCCCCAGACCAAATTCCTTAGCTATCTTGTCCATACCTCTATTTAGTTGCCGGTTATACGGTAATATCACTCTTGTCTCTGTTTTCTTATTTGTATTTAGTGTGGTGATTTCTTTCACTGCTAATTTACGTTTTATCTTCTTTGTGATGCTGTCAACTATCGTTTCATGGAATCCATTTTGTGTGGCAAATTCTTTTATAGTTTTGATTTCTTTCATCAGGTTTTCAGCATTCAGAGGAATCGTATGGGCTCTGTACACCATGTGCCTAAAGGCCGCGAGTTTGTGTTGGTGGCAGTGATTGGAGTTGTTTTTAATATAATTAGCTACGAAATTCTTTTTCCGGTAGATGTCGAAGTCCAGTTTTTGGTCATTCCGGGATATCCTGAGGTCCAAGAAAGGAAGGCTGCCATTGTCTTCTAATTCCATGGTGAAGTTGATATTCTGGCACAATTTGTTCAAACTGTATAAAAACTGCTCTATGTTTTCTTCGGCGTTAAAAATTGTAAAGATATCATCGACATAGCGAACCCACACACTAGGGAAGTATCTAAATTCGGATATGGCACGATTTTCCAACTTCCTTACATAAATATTGGCGATGAACGGACTGATGCTGCTCCCCATTGGGGTGCCATCTGTCATCTTATACCATCTGTTGTTGAACACAAATACGTTGTTGAACACAATAAGCCTAATCACATGTATGACATCCATCACTACACCCAATGGCCAATCATTTTCGTACATCGTATCCTCAAGGATGTCAATGGCTTTTCCCAGCAGTATACTCGGGTACAGTGACTCAATGTCAAAGGAGACAAACACATCATCGCTATTCAACTGCGTATTGTTCAGTTTCTGGCACAGCTCCAAAGAATTTTTAACGGAGAAATCATGTCCATCTAACATAAGCTTAAGTAAATAATTTTCCAAAATATACCTTGCCAGGGGGTCCGTTGGTGAGTCAATGTTGTTCACAATGGGTCTCCATTTGCTGCCTTCTTTGTGGGTTTTTGGAAGGCAGTATAGACGTGGGGGCATCGGATTGGTGGGCATCAGTTCACTGGGCTTTTTGTCTTTGAAGATATATACACATTTTTTAATGCAGTCCTTTGTATCCGTGATTAACTTAAAGGATTGTTTGGTAGTTCTTGGTAAGGGCCAACATCTAACATTTCTTGGATTTCTTGAAAATACCTATCTTTATCCACAATTACCACGTGGTTAGACTTATCGTCCTTTAGATAAAACACATTTTTCTCTTTTAGCTGTCTGGAGATCGATGTTAAGTTAGGGTGACCCTTGGGTCTCTTGTAGTTTAGGGCATTTTCTGTTAACTTCTTTTGTAACCGGTTCCTTAGGTCGACATTCATACAAGGGTTTAGACAGGCATGTCGTTGAAAAGTAGCGGAAACAGAGTCGAGCAGGTCTTGTCTAGCATTATCACACGCGAACTTTAACCCTTTTTCAAGAAAATTAATTTCTTCGGGAGAAATGTGCATCCATCGTCTGATTAAATATCTTATGTGGATTAGTGTTTTTCCTCTCTTTTATTCTAACGTCTGTCCACAGTATCTGGCTCCATTTATTCAGAGAAACATGCATTTTTATGTACAATAAAACTTAAGCTAGAAGGCCTAGAAGGGGCTAAAAGTGCTTAAAAACATTATTTTAGCGAATTACTAGTTCGGGAAAAAATATGCATTAAATGCAAATCCGAAGCCTACTTATAAAAATAAAATGCACAGATCTTTTAAGTTTTCGCATTAAAATTCAATTACCTAATGCAGACGAATGTCCTCATTTTCCTAAACATCGAGAAGGGTTGGGTGCTCACTCAAAAATATGTTTACTTGACTTATGGTGGGGGGGTGGGGGAAGAGGTACTTTGCGCGCATGCTAGTGTCTGATATT